>APFE031345667.1:397096-427540 GCA_000404065.3 Pinus taeda | reverse complement strand
GCCCCATAGAATCCCTCTATTGTTATTTTTGTGGCTTTATATTATTATTGTTAGGTCAGCTGGGTTATATTGTGACTCCTTAGACATCCTATATATAGAAAGGAGGTTTTGTCATTTGAATCATCCAAGAATTGTTCATTTATGTAATGTAAAGGAGGTTGCCCCCTCGAAGAGGCTGAATTCTAAGGCGTTGATCTATCTTTTATATCTTTTCTTGAGCTAGTTTCATAACAACACATGTAGTGGGAGTATTAAGCATGTTTATGTCAAAACCAGGGAAGGAGCATTGGACAACAATGAAGCGGGTTTTCAGGTATTTGCATGGCACTAGTGATTTTGGAATGTGCTACCAAGGAAGACCAGGATTGGACAGAGTGTTGGATATTCATGGCTTTGTTGATGCAGAATGGGCTAGAGATCTGGATCAAAGAAGATCTACAAGTGGGTATCTATTTAACCTATTTGGAGGTGTAGTCAGTTGGATGGGTAAGAAACAATATATCGTGGCACTATCAACTACAGAGGCAGAGTACATGGCAACCACTCATGCAAGCAAGGAAGAAATTTGGTTTCAAAGATTGTGTTCAAATTATGGGGTTAGTATAGGGAGCTATAAGGGTAGACTATGACAGCCGAAGTGCAATTTTGTTGGCAAATAACACTGCATATCATTCAAAGACAAAGCACATTGATGTTTAGTATCACTTTGTGAGGGATATGATAGAAGACAAAAAAGTGTTGCTAGTAAAGGTGGAAACTTTGAAGAATACTGCAAATGCATTAACAAAATCTGTGAGCTCTGAGAAGTTATCTTGGTGTAGAGAAACAATGTGTGTTGCAGGGCTAGATAAATGACTAAGATCTCTTGTGGTCCCCTGTGGAAATAAAACAACATGTGGAAGAATGTTGGGTTGTGTTATATTCTTTCCACGACTAGCCCACGTAGTTAACCGGGGGGTTAGAAGGGAGGTGGAGCTCCCCATTCGTTGCAACGATTAGGTTGGGCGGACCTACGTATGGTTTTATGCATGATTTTTCGCACATGGTTTTGGACGCAATGGTTTTTGGTCCATGGTATTGGATGCTTCGACATGTGTAAATATGTATTGTAACATTGAAAGGAACATAATGAAAAATCAAGCTGCTAGTCCTGGTCTTGCGATCCAACAAAAAATCTCTATGTATATGTGTTATGTTCTCACATTGTTTATTTTCTATGTTTTAGAATTCATATGTAGGTAATTTTTGTACGAGATTAAAACCTACAGGAATCCTACCGATTGAGGGTAATTAAAATGCCCATGTGTGCCATCGGTGCAACTATTTTTAAAACAGGCACACCAACACTATGAACAAGGAAAAAACCATTTTCCTCTCAAAACCACCATTTGAATCCAAATTTTACTGGCCAAAAATGATTATTGACTTGAATACATGGTTTTTGCAAGAAAGAATCGTTGAAAATGGTAGACTAGAAAGAACGTGAGCACAAAGATGTGGACACTCAGCCAATGAATAATCCAAATTGCCTAAATGCTTTGAGGAACTGTGGGCTCCTCAAGTTCTTTCTCACAGCAGGGATTCGGGCTCAACTTGAGCTACTTTGATACCTGATTAGTCTCTGGGACATAAATGGGGAAATATTCATCATTGGTGTCTAGGAGCTGGAGTTAGAAACTTTAGACATATATTTCATCATAGGACTATCCCAGAGAGGGGAACTACTCAACCTATATGGGTCACGACTGATTGGGGCAAGCATTTCCATGATACTTTTTGAACATTGCCCTGAAGCCCTCAAATCCAAGAGCTTCAAGATTAAGATTTCCACTATGCGATATCTGACACTGAGAGTGCTACTGTTGACTATTAATAGAGTAGCGGGGTCCCAAGCAGTGCACGAGACTAATAAGTCAAAATTTCTATATGCTATTAACTACATAGCGCTGACAATCTTCAATTGGGTAGAAGCCATGAAGATCAACATAAAACGCTAGCTGACAAAAGCTAAGGCAGGGAATCTGAAGCAATTTTGCTTCAGATCTGTAGTAGTGACCTTTTTCTTGGAACAGATGTCGTTGTTCCAGTACCAGCTGACTGAGGTAGATCCATCGATGCCACGATACCCAAAGATGGCCCATTGGAGTTGTTTGTTTCCTAGGATCACTAGGGCCAGCATATGTCTTACAGGCCCACCTTCTTTTCATGGCTATAGCAACAACTGATTGTCTTGGAGGATTAGCCATACACCGGTACCGAATTTCGCGGAGATCCAGACATGCCTGATCCAAGTGGATATTGGTGGCCACCTGCCAAGTCCACTTAGACCCCCACCAATGTTTCTTTCAGCTTTTCAGTTTCCTTTATTGTAGCACAATTTACTATTTTTAGCAATGTTTCGGGTCCTGAACTTCCGGAGCCATTTTGAGGCCCTAAACGACGTTTTTTGGGAAATTTGTGAGCAACATGGATCAATGGACCAATGACAATATTCCCCAGGTTATAGTTCTCAGATAGATCTTTCTAACAATATATTTTGTGCGTCAAACGGATATCGTATGCCAAAGTTATGACCTCAAGAAGTTGATGTACCAATTTCCCCAAACGGGGCCCATAGTTTGGCGTTTCATCTTCTAGGGTTAGGTTTTTGGATGTTTAGGGTTTTCCATTATTTCTCAATAATAAATAGTCCTTCAAGCCTCATTGTAACATAGTTCAAAGGCATGTAGCCACCACATATCGTCTCATATATAGGCTACCATCTCCCTAGCTGGTTTATTTCCATTTCTATTTGTCAGCATATTTCAGTATTTTACATTAATGAAATGAAGTATTATTTCCACTGCATCTCTATGTTTATGGTTATAAATGTAATTTTTTGCGTTCCTATCTAAATCTGGATCAGTGGTATCAAAGTGGTCTTCTTTTTCTCTGTTTTTCTTTGCATGTCCCCAACGAGGTCGGGATATAAGGAGTTAGGGCTTGAATTGGTCGAACCTTTGCAAGACCAGCCTTGCAAATCCTAACGGCCTCCCATGGCGGATGAAAAGAAAGATGAGGGGGCAATAAATCCTATCAAAATCTTGCCCGAAGAAGCCCTTGAGTGACAAAGGAACACGATGATGGACATCTTTGCCCAGAGCCTTCAGTGGCTACCCAAGGGCAACGCATCGGTTTCCAATAGCTACTCTGGAGACGCCACTCCGTTTAAGGTAAAAGTTAATTTTGAAATCCCCATATTCAAGGGTTAGATAGACACAGATGCCATTGATAAATGGTTAAATCTGCTAGAGGGTTATTTTTTTTGTTCATGACTTTTCCAGTCAGGAAAAGATTATTTTCACTCTTCTCAAAGTAGCCCCCACATCAAGGACTTGTGGGAAACCTACTGGGATCAGAAGGATGAATGTACAGGCTCACTATTTTCAGCCGCATCAGTTGTAATTCATTCCGAGATGATATCAAGGAGGAGTACTACCTTGTCAGAAGCTATGAGGATCAATACATAAAGTGGACTATGCTATGCAAGGAAGGGACCAAGACATGTCAGAGTTTACCAATATTTTCCATACCCTTCACACAAAGTTGGGTATCAAGGATTCAAAGCAGCAATTAGTACTCAAATATTGTGGCTACCTACACAAGTACATCTAGGAAGAAATAGAATTCCTGAACATATCCTCACTCTGCACAGCATACCAATATGTCGTCAAGGTCAAGCAAAAGTTTAAATAGGAGAAAAGAGACTTTGGTTATGCAAATCTGAAGCAAGGGAAAGGTGCCCCCAAACCGTAGAACAAAGGAAAAAGCCAAGGTGAAGCGGCCCAAGACAACCCGCCAAAGGTGCAAGCAAAGAAAAACATTGCGAAGCCAAAAAATGGCACGCAAAAGTGGTGTGAGTTCCATAAGAGCTCCACTCACAACACAAGTGAGTGTTAGGCCAAGCAGTCACTAGTGGCCGAGCTAAAGATTTTAGAATCAGATGCATGTTCCAACTCTGAGTTAGAACCCAACAAGGGGAATGACAAAGGGAAGTATAATATCAATTTCAAGCCCAACGCCACCATTACCACCATGCAGATCTAGAAGGAGGAACCTGAAGATCCAGAGGAGGAGGAGCATCTCTTCTACTCCCAGATGTGGGTAAAGGGCTCCCTGCTACAGTTTATTGTCGACAGCGGGAACCAAAAGAACCTCATTTCAACAGAGGTCATGAAGCGGTTGAGCTTATTGACCACAACACATCCACAATCGTACACCATCGGGTGGCTTCACCAAGGATTGGAACTTCGCGTGAGCCAGCAATGTCACCTTCCATACAACATCAAGCCCTTCACGGATGAGGTATTTATGTGACATTACTCCCCTTGAAGTTTGTGATGTATTATTAGGACAACCATACTTGTGGAAGTGACATGTTGTGTATGAATCAAGGCCCCATGCTGTTATTGTTACTTTGGGAAATAAGTTGTACAGGATACTGAAGGTAGCACCACCTATCACCATCTCTTTCATTACTACAAAACAATGCAGTAAGCTCATTTCCAAAACCGGGAAATTTGTTTTCTTGATGATACTCCATCAAGGAAAGAAGAAGACAGTGGCCATGACATCTAGACATGGCCCCTCTGCACGACAACTACAGATGAAGAAGGTCGTGGAGGACTATGAGGACATCTTCACCTCCCTGTAGGGGTTCCTCTACACTGTCAGGTCAAGTAATACATCAATCTAACCCCAAGTGCACCACTGCCCAATGGACCAATCTATCAGTACTCCGTTCTAGAGAACGATGAAATCAAGAGGTAGATTTAGGAGCTACTATAGAAAGGTCACATCCATCCGAGTTCATCGCCCTTTGGGAGCCCAATCGTGTGGAAGACTGCCTTCAAAGCTAAGGAGGGACCTTTTGAATGGTTGTGTTATAGGGACAGATACAACAACAATAGGAATGGGGGGATCACTAATATTATAGGGACCTAATAGGTTAGTTATGCCTTTCGAATTGATGAATTCTCCTGCAACCTTCATGAGGCTAATGGATGACATATTGTGGCCATTCACCAACTCATTTGTAGTGGTATACTTGGATGATATCTAGATATTCAACCAGAGTTGGACCACATCTAGCAGGTTCTCCAAACACTGCGGCAACATAAGTTATGTGCCAATTTGGAGAAATGCACTTTTGGCATGACCCAAGTTCAGTATCTGGGATACATTATTGATGAAAAATGGGTGCATGTGGATCTATCCAAGAACCAAGTCATTCAAGATTGGCCATCGCCAACCACTCTAACAGAGCTCCACAACTTTCTAGGCCTTGCCAACTTCTACCGTAGGTTTGTGTTGGAATTTTCTCATGTCACATGGCCCTTGAGTCAAGTCACCAAGGGAGGAGCGAAAGAAAAATTCTTTTGGTCTGAATCTCAATAGAAGGTATTCACAGAGTTGAAATATCACCTCTGCTCGGCACCAGTGCTCACATTACCAGACTTGAAACAACCATTTGAGGTCGAGACAGATGCTTCTAACTATATTATTGGGGAATTCCTTACTCAACACAAGCATCCAGTGGCATATTATAATGAGAAAATTTTAGACACAATCCAGAAATATCCCACTTATGACAAAGAGATGTATTCCATTGTGTAGGCCTACTGACAATGGAAGCATTAAATTTTGGGCAAGGAATGGTCATCCACATAGACCACCAACCACTGCAGTTCATATAGACCCAAGGGAAATTGCAGAATGATCGCCATCAGAAGTGGTCCAAATACCTGCAATAGTTCCATTTGAATATCAAGTATAAGAAGGGAAACACCAATAATGTTGCAGATTGCCTCAGCCAACCACCGATCATGGCATTAACCACCGTGCTCAACTATTGTGGGCACGGGACTTCTGATTGGCCACTTATCTACAAAAGCAACCCAGAATTCGGCCACACATACTAAACACTCTTGGAGGGTCATCATGTTCTATATTTTCACCTCCACGCTATGTTATGCCACCTGGGTCGCCTTTTTGTTCCTTCAAGTGAGCATGCCAAGATGATTTGGGAAGCACACTACAGTCAGGCTACTGGGAATTTCAAGGTCGAGAAAATGGTGGCAGTACTATAGAAGTATTTCTTTTGGCTGAATATTTGATAAGATGTCAGGAAGTACATCAAATCATGCACTACCTATGCCATTTCCAAACCAACCATCAAGAAGCAAGGCCTCTATACCCCACTACCTACCCCTAGTCGACCTTGGGAATCCATCTACATGGATTATATGTTAGGCCTTTCTTCCACTAAGCATGGAAATGACTGTGTTTTTGTGGTCGTCAACAGGTTCTTGAAGATGGCCATTATGGCATCCTGTAAGAAGAATATCACAATAGAAGCCACTGCTAAACTCTTCTTTGAACGAGTGTGGGTACACTTTGGGATCCCATAGTCTATCATCTCAAATTTGGATAGCAGGTTCCTCAATACATTTTGGTTCAGTCTCTGGTCAATGTTGGACATGTCGACAACCTTCCACCCTCAAACTGATGGCTAGACAAAGGTTGTCAACAAGATGATCGTACACATTATATGCATGTACAACTCAAAGCGACCACTCACATGGGATGAGAGCCTCCCCTATGTTCAACACAGCTACAATCAGGATCTCCACAACTCGACTGGCCACATCCCTTTTTAGGTGGGCTTGGATTCCAGCCAATATGTCCCATTGATGTGTCCATGCCATTTGCAGATACTCACATAGATTCGTCTCATGTCCAATCCGAAACGAATAAGGAAAACAACTTCATTGAGCACATCCAACATATTTTCCAGAAGCTCCATGACATTCTGGAGAAATCAAATTCCAATTACAAGCATCGACATGATCAACATCGGGTGCCACATAAGTTTTAGGTGGGCGACAAAGTCTGCTTTCATTTGCAAAGGGAATGCCTTACCGGAGCCTATCAGAAACTCAGACCACTCTGATATGGTCCTTACACCATTACCAAGGGTGTGGGAGACAATGGATTTGAGCTCAAAATTACCCCATTCCTTGGTCTGCACCCAGTGTTCAATGAGGACAGCCTTCCGCCATAATTTCCACCATTACTAGACACATCCTACATTGCATAACAACTCACACCCACAGAGTTAAGTCTAGATTGCATGGAAAATGCCGCAACTGATCAAATCATGGACACACAGATCAAGCACACTCACCAGCAGAATATCCAACTGTATCGAGTTGTCAAAGTAGGCCAACTCCCTCACCAAGGCAAGTGGCTCACTAGGGACCAAGTTAAATAGAAGTTTGGTCATCTCATGGAGGAACTCAACACAATGGGGACCATTGCATCCTCAGGGGGGAGGAATGATCCAAGTGGATATTGGTGGCCACCCGCCAAGTCCACTTGGACCCCCACCATTGTTTCTTTCAACTTTTTAGTTTCCTTAATTATGGCATAGTTTACTATTTTTAGTAGTTTTTCGAGTCTTGAACTTCCTAGATAGATCTTTCTAACGAGATATTATGCATGTCAAACAGAGATCATATGCCAAAGTTACGACCCCGGGAAGTTGATGTACCAATTTACCCAAATGGGGCCCATAGTTTGGCGTTTCATCTTCTAGTGTTAGGTTTTTGGATGTTTAGGGTTTTCTAATGTTTCTCAACAATAAATAGGCCTTCAAGCCTCATTGTAACATAGTTCATAGGCATGTAGCCACCACATCTCTTCTCAGAGATAAGCTACCGTTGCCCTAGTTGGTTTGTTTCCATTTTTGTTTGTAAGCATATTTTAGTATTTTACAGTAATGAAATGAAGTATTATCTCCATTTCATCTCTGTGTTTATGGTTATCTCTGTAATTTGTTGTGTTCATGTTTAAATCTGGATCAATGCTGCTACTAGATGGGGAGGATTTCGATGACGAAGGTAAAATAATAGTTTTGTTTATTTTGTGATTTTTTAATTATTTTTGATATATATGTGTTATAAAATTTCATTTTATCAATGCATATGTTGGACCAGAGCATCCTATCGAGATGTCCCCGATCGCCAGGCACGTCACCCACTAGTTTGATGTCGCTCCTTATTAGGAGGGGAGTGACAACGAGGAGGAGATCATGAGGAACCTTGAGGGATTGACTTGTGGTATCTGAGAGTATGCTTGGGTGAGAGACGTCCCTCGCCGGTACCAGAGACACACAGTGGGAGTATCAGACCGGATCCATCGATTGCTGACTCATGTTGCACAAGCAGTTTCATGCTATCATGATCACCATGTTGATTAGTTCCTAGGTCCAACATTTTACATTTTTTTAGCTTGCGTGCTACGAATATATGAAGCCTACTATCCACTGATGTTATTTGAACACACATGTTATTTTTTGGGGCTTTGTGTTCAATATCACCATATCTATATATTATTATTATATTATATATTATATAATAGATATGTTGTATTTTCTTGTTTACTATGGTACAAATGATTTGTTTTGGCTTTTCACATGTTTTGTAAATGTCTATCCAACACATAATTAGCTATTGTATTTGTCAATGTATTCATGAATCTAGGAATATGATGATATGTAATGTAATCAAAATGCCTTTATAGTAGATGAATACATAGATACATTCTCAATATTAGAGGGTTTCTGATGGAATATTGCCCATTGAGTTGAAGGAAAACAAGCTGTGAATCCAGGTTGACGACCAACTCTCGAATGTCAAGAGCAATGGCTTTTGACAACAGTTCGATGATTGCATTGTATTCAACAATATTATTAGTCATGCGACCTAAACAAATACCTTGAAGATTAATCAACTCACTGTGAGGGTCATACATGGCCCACGTCATGGAGGATAGATTCTGAGTACTACGACAAGCACCATCAAAGAAACTGATGTGAGGAGTCATACATTTGCAAAGCAGGGAAAACAAGTAAACAGGAAATCTGTTTGAAAACTAACACACCAAACCACATTGCACGAAAATCAATGGCACACTAATGTACACAAGTAACCATGCAAGATGACCTAAGCATAATACTTTTGGAGATAAAGCCTGTTTTGGGGCTTGTCCAAAGGATTGCCTTCATAATCAGTTAGCTCATAGGCCCATTTTTGTAAAACATGTTTTACAATGTAGGGCCCATGTCACATGGATTCGAACTTTACTGCCCCCAGCTTATCATTAGCTTGATCGTACAATAAAACCAAATCACCTCAAAGAACGTGCGAGGGGAGACCAACTGATCGAAATGGGACTTGACTCGCTACTTTTGTGCTTCGATGACCAAAGAAGTGAGACCACGAGTCTCATTTAGTCATTCTCAATATAAGAGGTGCTCTTCTTGAGGTGATGTTTCGAGGAGAAGTTCGACAACTAGCTTGAGTGAAAGAATTTTTCATTTAATCGATAATATTGCTTCCAAACTATAGACAAGCTAGAATGGTGTGAAACCAGTTGCTTCCTTGGTTGAGGTTCAGTATGCCCACAGATCTGAAAAGAGCATGAGATGCCAATTTGACTTGTGCATCCCAATAGTACGCTGAAGCATTGTAACCAAAAATTTGTTCACAACTTCAACTTGATCGTTGGCCTGAGGGTAATATGGGGTTGAGCTATTGTGGCGCAAACCCAACGTAGAGGTTAGCTTAGCCATCATGCAATCTCGAAAATGGGATCCATGGTCTATGAAAATGGCTTGAGGTGCACCGAACCTAGAAATAATGTGATTGAAAAGAGATTGAGCTATTGTTTTACCATCTGCAGAGTATGCAGGCATTTCTTTGGTCCATTTGGTGAAATAATCCACAAAAATGATAATATAACCATGCCCCCCGACTGAATGAGGGTTACATGTCATATAGTCAATGCCCTATTTGGAAAAAGGACCAACGGTAATGACAAAGTGTAGGTGAGTGAGTGGGGTGTGCATCTTGCATTGGTAAATTTGGCATTCATGGCACTTGTGAACAGCAAGGATGCAGTCCTTGAAAATGGACAGCTAGAAATGACCAGCGTGAAGGATTTCTTATACAGTATCATAGCCAAACATATGACCGCCACATGCCCTAGAATGGTAGTCATTGAGAACTCTCTTAGCCTCCTCGATAGGAAGACATTGACAAAGAACTGGATCGACACTAACATGGTATAAAGTATCTCCAATAAGACGGTAGGGTTGGGAGTGATTTCGAATCCGTCGGCGATCATCCTTAGTCAACGTGGAATGGAACATGGACGTCTAGAGATACACGATGATATTACCATACCTTGGGTGAAGGGTGTTGATTAGGAAAAGAGTCTCATCTGGAAGTTGTTCATCTGCACCAGTGGGGAGAGACGTAGAAGGAAGGGAGCAAATCAACTCAACAAAAACTAGTGATTTTGTAGATTTGGAAATAGTAAACACAAAATCAAATTATTGTAGGATGAAAATCCATTTAGAATACTTACCCCCCAGCAACTAATGAGTCAGGATATAGGTCATCGGGTTGCATTCAGAAATCACAGTAGTAGTGCATAAGAGAATGTAGTGCCGAAAGCGTTGAACATCCTGTATGACAGCCAAAGCCAACTTCTCGACATGGGAATAATGTTTTTCGGTGTCGAGGAGATTACGACTAAGGTAGTAGATAACATGTTCATTTCTTTGTCATCGTCTTGTACTAATACCATATCAGTGGTGCTAGGGGCTGCAACCAAGAAAAGGAAGTAATCACAATGATAATCTGGGGGATACAACAAAGGAGCATTTATGAGGACAGCCTTGAGGTCATCAAAAGATTTTTGGGAAACCTCATCCCAGACAAAGGTCTTTCCTTGTTTGAGAAACCGAGTAAATCCTGAAGCTAGCCCATCATAATTGGATATGAAATGATGGAGGAAACTTTACTTTCCTTGTAGGCTCTGGATTTGGTGCAACGAAGATGGAGGGGGTAAATTTACAGTGGCCTCGACTTTAAGTGGATCAAGGAGGATACCATCCTTGGAAACGATAAAGCCAAGGAGTCATCCAGATTCTACGTAGAAAACAGAGTTATGTGGGTTTAACCAAATGTTGTAGTGTCTATAGCGAAGAAAAATCTGCCGAGGATGGTCAGGGTGATCTTGGTGCTTATGAGAATGAGCGGAAAGGTCATCCAAGTAAGGCTAGATGATGTTGTGAATATCATGAAATGCATAGGAAATTTCCCGTTGAAATGTAGCCCCAACATTTTTGAGGTCGAAAGGGAGCTTTTTGTACCCGAAAGTACCCCACAAATAGATAAAAGATGTCTTTTCTTAAGCAGTTGTTACAATCTTAATCTGGTTGTAACTAGAAAAACTGTCCATAAAGGAAAAAAATTCACTTCCAGCACATTCATCAATGATATATCAATGAAGGGAGTAGGGTAGTTATCCTTAGGACTTGCATAGTTGAGATCGTGGTAATCAACGCAAACACAAATCATGCCTTGTTTCTTTGTCACCGAGACAATATTTGACACCTTTTCTATAAGAGGGATTAGATAGATGAATCCAACTTTGAGAAGTTTTTCAACTTCACCCTTGATAGCAGCCACTTTCCTAGGGTGCAGTGGGTGGAGCAATTGGCGAATGAGCTTCGTGTGAGGATAGGTTGGTATTTCGTGCATAACGATGCTAGAATCAATGCCAGACATTTCTTCATATGACCATGTGAACACATCACAAAATTCTTGAAAAAGACGAGTATAGGTCTTGATCTCATCTAGAGAACAAGTTACCCTGATATGGACATGTTCAATGATGCCAGGTTTGATAGAAATATCAATTGGCATCATTTGGACAATATTATCTAAATTTCCTTTTGACCATACTTCTTGAGTCAGGATTGGTGCCGAAAGCAAGAGGGAAGGAAACTGATAAGAGAACTCCACCAGACTAGTAGACATGACCGTTAGGCAAGGCAAGAACAAGGAACAATGATGAGTATCTTTCCAAGGTGGTTCCTTGAGAGACATTACTTCCATGATACTTTGTCAGCAAGAAAAGTCTCCGCTAAGGGATCAATAGATTCCAAAGCACCAAGCCATGGGGATTGAGAATACATATCAAGAGAAGTCCTCGAAATAGGAGAATCAGAGGATACAGAACTTGAGGCTGAAAAAAATTCCACGTAATTAATTTCGGCAGGGCTAAGTGGCATAATCTCGCCCCAGGTATCAACAAGATCTAGTGAAGGTATGACCCAAGGATTAGATTTCATTGAGATCATGTTGACAAAGGCAACATGAGAAGGTGGGAGTGGAAAAAATCCCATCAAGGCAGAATCTTTGAAAAGGCTTGCCCCCACACTCTCATAAGGAGCACCAGTGTGCTTGACATATGGAACATTGCCATCCAAGGAGGAAGAGGCAAAGAAGGATAACTAGTTGACAGTGACTATCTTCCCTTGATGAGGAAAACGAATCATGCAGAATAGGGAGGAGGCTACAGCATGCATGGAATGGGTCCAGCTTTGTCCGAGTAGAAGATTATAATTGAGATTAGCATCAACAATCTCTACCTCGACGTGTACGGTCTTACACTCCAAAGTAATGGAAAGGTTAGGTAAGACACTGAAGGGTCATGAATCATGCTCGTCGAAAGATTCCAAAGTGTTTGGGGATTGGTTCAAAATAGGAGAACCAATTTCCTTCCAGCAAGTGATTGACATGATGTAGGTAGAAGCACCTTCATCGATGATAGTCCTACGAATCGTTTTCTAATTTATGATTACCTGGATGAGAAAGGAAATCTGATGAGGTAGGTGCAAAATGTGGTTCTCTAGATCAAAACCTATCAAATTGGAAGAATCGGTGGGATCAATACCCCCAATAGCTGAGAGCAAGGATTTCCACTGAGACAGACAGCTTTGGAGTACCTCGAGAGCTGACATAGCTAATGGCACCTGAGCCAAATCCTCCATAATATTATAGTGTTGAGTGGTTCAAGCATTGGAATTGTACAAGGATTTCCTTATCACACCTCGAGAGGGTGGCTGGATAGTGAAATGAGGGTTAGGGTGCTCGATATGAAGAGGGCCAGAAATCAGGGCAGAAGAAGAAGGGGTGGCCTCTTTCTCTTTCCCGGCTGTCAAAGCAGGAGTTTGGTAATATTTTGATCTATTAGCCACATTAATAGGCGTACTCATCATGAACACTTGAGATCTTTAGGAAGTAGATGATTGAGGTTGGTTTACCATTTGAGTCTGCTGAGACAAAAATAGATCTTTCAGGACAACTGGGGCCCCTTTGAGAAAACGACTAACTTCAGACCGTCGGGGACAATCCTTGGTATAGTGATCCTCCTCGCAAATGAGGCACGAATACTTAGGCCTCTGTTCTGAAGAATTGCCAGCAAACGACTTAAGAGGACCCCATTTTGGGGTATCAACTTTACCCTTACCTTTTCCTTTCATCATACCTTTCGAGGATTTTTCCGCTATGGTAGACTGGACAATGTGGACCTCTGAGGTTTTACCAAGGCTAGGTGGATTCTGAGAGGAACTATTGGAAGCAGTGTTTGATACCTACTTCTGTTTGGAAGAAGATTTAGCAGGGGTCTAGGACACTGAACCAATTACTCCATCAACAGGAGGTGTAGCCTTTGACTTCAATGTGGTGGGATTAGATGATGGTCGTGGAGCATCGGGTAATAACTCATACAAAGTACCAAACTGAGAATAAACAAGATCTAAGTACTAGGCACGAGCAATGGCTTGTTCTTCGGTAACACATCCACCCATATCTATATCACGAGCAATTGGAGTGATGAATGACTTGGTAAACCATTTGGTGAGCAAATGATCAGCAATCTCAAATTTGATCAAGCGACGTCTACGTCTCCATTCATGGATGTGATTAGAGATGTGTGTCGCGGAATCTTGCTTAAGCGATGTAAGAAAATATGTGCCAATTTCATAGCGAACTGAGAACTGGAAATGCGTGAGGAAAGCCATGGCTAAAGAGTTGAAGTCATGGTAAGTACTTCGAGGAAGCTCGATGTAACACTTGGCTGTAACACCTATGAGGATTCATTAGAAAAGATGGAGAAGAATAGAATCATCAACGTAAGAATTCAAAGAGCACCAGAGGTGATATGTCATCAGATGGGATTGAGGGTCTTCTTTTTCTTTCCCATCGAACTTAGGACAATCGCTCAAGATCTTGGATAGAGCTGGAGGCCAGTATGGCAAATGAAGAATTGGATCATTCGTAAGGAGAGACACATCTGGCAAATCTAGTGTAGCCAAGCATGACTATTGAGTATTAAAAGGAATTAGAGGTTGATAAGTGGTTCCAACCGAAGGAGCCCATCCCTGCTAGTAAGGATTTTGGCCCCATAGTAGAGGGTTTTGGCCTATGGCATTTGATTTTGCCCCCACTGTAGGTTACCTTGGCCGTAGGGAGGATTTTGACCTTGAACACCTTAGAACTATCTGGTCATAAGTTGTTGATAAGAAACGTACAAGTTAAGAGGTTGTTGAGGCTGTTGACCTTAGACATATGAATATTGTACCTGTTGTCCCTAAACATATGGGTTTTGAACTTGTTGCCCCTAAACAAGAGGATTTTGAACCTACTGTCCTTAGACATAAGGATTGTACACTTGTTTCCCTTGGACATAGGGATTTTGGACCTACTACCCTTGGACAAAAGGAGTCTGAGCTTGTTTCCCTAGGACATTAGGATCTAAGGAATATTTCTATAGGACTTGAACCTGCCCTTGTCCTTGCAAGGGTTGACCCTATTGATAGGTATATGAGGGTTGCTGCTACCCGGGTTGGCTCTGCTGCTGCAAGGGTTGACCTTACTGAGGTAATAGCCTGTTGAGAGGTTGGGTTTGCAATGAACAGTCCTATAGTAGGCATGGCGCCAAATGCCCAAACAGGGTTATGATAGAGTGATGAGGCATTAGGTGTACCTGAGACCAGTTGTGCCAAAGTCACATAATTAGGCAATAGTTCCAGATACACATTGATGGGAATTCTCCCTATATAGGGGAAACCTTTAGGAGGAAACTGATGTTCTTCCTCTTTGATAGTGTGTGGATTAGAAACTTTTGATTCATCCAGAGAGGTAACTGGAGCATCACCTTTCGGTTCCACAACTGGGAACAAATGACGACGAACAACTGAAGAGGTACGAGGGGATAATTCGAAAAGAACACCTAGCTCATCGTACAGACTATATGGACATTATGGTGATATTACAACAGGGTCGAACAAAGGATTCAAAGGATATATAACCATTCCAAGATGAATGTCAGTAGTCGATGAACTCTCAGGAGTTTGAACGGGATTGTCTGGAAATTTTGGGCCAATATCAGTAGGTGACCCAGTATCTGAAGTAGGCGGAGGAGAAGATGACAAAGGTTGAATTCTTAGAATGATTCTGAGGTCAACACCTTGGTCATCAAGTGACTCTGGTAATTCAGGAAAAGGCTCCTTAGAAAATATTTCAGATGGAGGAGAGGAAGAGGAACTAGGTGAACCAACTGGTTTAGCCACGATGACCTTGTCTTAGTTAACAGGAAAAGAGAGTTAAAATCCTAGGATTTAAAATGTTCTTTAGGGAAAACTCACGATTTGGTCTAGAAAATACTAACAGGATGTTATAAGATCATGGGCAATCAATTTTTTAAGATGCATAAATAAATTGTTGCTTTTTCATGTTTTAAGAGTCGAGAAAGAAACAAAGATGACTCTAGCACTTTCGATTGGAAACAAGCTCAAAAGGAAAAATGCTCGAATGATCTTGTAAATTTAACGAGTCAAAAAGATCAAATGACTACTCTGGATGATCTAGGTAAAAAGGATTACCAGGTAACCGTGAACTGTAGAATATCTCCCAGCGAACCAAGAAGTATGGGCAAGCATCCTCCCCAAATGTTGTGTTCCATGTATCACGTTTGTAAGGTGGCAAAATCATCTTCCTATGGATAAAGTATTGCAACCTAGAGGGGTCTCCCGTTATATACTCGATGGTACGGGGAGCAGAAATCTGTACTAGTGTTGTCTAATGCCAAAGCTAATGACAACTACTAGGTTTAAAGATGCTAGAACACATCTCTAGCCTAGACCTTCTAGATGTGATTTTTAGGTTTCAAATGCACCCTAGGTTAATTGAGTTCATTTTAAAGTTTACCTTGAATTATGTCTCAGTTTTCAGGCCTTATCTATGTGACTCGAAAAGCCCTAAATGCAGCTAAATGAGATAATACCCTTTCAATTCGATGAATTGTCTAATCTAGAGAGGGTAGAAAATACAATTAAATGCAAACAACCAAGCAACTGAAAGAAAAATGATTTTTCACTACTTCACTTTTCGAGAAAATAAACTAATGAAAAATACATGCCAATTCCTAATTTTCTAACAAGTAATGATCCAGGTGGATCTTGGTGGCCACCTACCAAGTCCACCTGGACCCCCACCTTTGTTTCTCTCAGCATTTTTAGTTTCCTTAATTGTAGCACAACTTACTATTTTTAGCAATTTTTCGGGTCCTGAACGTCCAGAGCCGTTTTGAGGCCCTAAACGATGTTTTTTTGGAAATCTGGGGGCAACATGGGTCCATGGACTAATGTTGCCCTTCCCAAAGTGGTAGTGCTTGGATAGATCTTTCTAACGAGCTATTGTACGTGTCAAATGGAGATCATATGCCAAAGTTACGACCCCAGGAAGTTGATGTACCAACTTACCCAAACGGGGCCCACAGTTTGGTGTTTCATCTTCTAGGGTTAGGTTTTGGAATGTTAAGGGTTTTCCATTGTTTCTCAACAATAAATAGGCCTTCAAGCCTCATTTTCACATAGTTTAGAGGCATGTAGCCACCACATCTCTTCTCAGAGATAAGCTACCATTGCCCTAGTTGGTTTATTTCCATTACTGTTTGTAGGCATATTTCAATATTTTACATTAATGAAATGAAGTATTATTTCCATTGCATATCTATGTTATGGTTATCTCTGTAATTTGTTGCATTCATGTTTAAGTCTGGATCAGTGGTATCAGAGTGGTCTGCTTTTTCTCTATTTTTCTTTGCATGTCCCCAACGAGGTCAGGATATAAGCAGCTAGGGCTTGAACTGGTCGAACCTTTGCAAGACCAACCTTGCAAATCTTGACGGCCTCCCATGGTGGATGAGAAGAAAGATGAGGGGGTAGAAGATCCTATCAAAATCTTGCTCGAAGAAGCCCTCGAGTGACAATGGAACACAATGATGGAAAACTTTTCCCAGATCCTTCAGCAGCTACCCAGAAGCGACGCATCAGCTTCCAACAGCTACTCTGGAAATGCCACGCCCTTTAAGGTACAAGTTAATTTTGAAATCCCCATATTCGAGGGTTAGATAGATGCAGATTCCATAAATAAATGGTTAAATCTGCTAGAGGGTTATTTTTTTGTTCATGAATTTTCAAGTCGGGAAAAGATTGTTTTCACTCTTCTCAAAGCAGCCCCCCACGTCAAGGACTGGTGAGAAACCTACTTCGAGTAGAACGATGAAAGTACTGGCTCACTATTTTCAGCCACACCCACTTGGAATTCATTCCGGGATGCCATCAAGGAGCAGTACCCCTGCCAGAAGCTATGATGATGAATACATAAAGTGGACCACGCTGCGATAGGGAAGAGACCAAGACGTGCTGGAGTTCACCAATATTTTCCATACCCTTCGCACAAAGTTGGGTATCAAGGATTTGGAGTAGCATTTGATACTCAAATACCGTGGCTTCTTGCACAAGTACATCTAGGAAGAAATAGAATTCCTGAACATCTCCTCGCTCGACACAGCATACTGATATGCCATCAAGGTCGAGCAAAATTTTAAACAAAAGAATCGAGACTTTGGGTCTGCGAATCCAAAGCAAGGGAAAGGTGCCCCTAAACCACAAAACAAAGGACAAAGCTAAGGTTGGGTAGCCTAAGACAACCTACCAAAGCTGCAAGCAAAGAATAGCACCACAAAGCTGAAAAAGGACACGAGAAAATGGTGTGAGTTCCATAAGATCTCCACTCAAAACACAAGTGAGTGTCGGGCCAAGTAGTCACTAATGGCTAAGCTAAAGATTTCAGAATCAGATTCATGTTCCAACTTTGAGTTAGAACCTGACAAAGGAAATGACAAGGGGAAGTAGATCATTGATGTGGATCCCAATGCCACTGTTGCTACCACCAAGATCCAGAAAAATGAACTCGAAGATCCAGAGGAGGAGGAGCATCTCTTCCACTCCCAGATGTGGTAAAGGGCTCTCCGCTACAGTTCATTGTTGATAGCGGGAGCCAAAAGAACCTCATTTTGGCAGAGGTCATGAAGCGGTTGGGCTTACTGACCACAACGCATCCACAACTGTACACCATTGGGTGGCTTCACCAAGGACGGGGTCTTCATGTCAGCCAGCAGTGTCGCCTTCCTTACAACATCAAGCCCTTCACGGATGAGGTATTGTGTGACATTGCTCCCCTTGAGGTTTGTGATACATTATTAGGACAACCATGCTTGTGGAAGCGACATGCTATGTATGAATCAAGGCTCCGTGCTGTTATTATTACATTGGGAAATAAGTTGTACAGGATACCAGAGGTAGCACCGCCTACCACCATCTCCTTGATTACTAAAAAACAATGTAGTAAGCTCATTTCCAAAACCAAGAAATTTGTTTTCTTGATGATACGCCCTCAAGGAAAGAAGAAGAAGGTGGCCATGGCCCCTCCACACGAAAACTATAGATGGACAAGGTCGTGGAGGAGTAAGAGGACATCTTCACCTCCCCCGCAGGGGTTCCTCTGCACTGTCAAGTCAAGCACTCCATCGATTTGACCCTAGGTGTGCCGCTACCCAATGGACCAATTTATCAATGCTCTGTTCTGGAGAATGATGAAATCAAGAGACAAGTTCAGGAGCTCTTGTAGAAAGGTCACATCTATCTGAGTTCATCGCCTTGTGGGAGCCCGATCGTGTTGGTACAGAAGAAGGATGGGACTTGGAGACTTTGTATTGACTATCAGGCACTGAACAAGATCACTATCCGTAATAGGTACCCGATCCTATGGATATATGACCTCGTAAACCAACTAAAGGGGGAGAAATATTTTAGCAAGATCGATCTGAAGTCAATATATCACTAGGTACCAATCAAACCCTCTGATGTGTGGAAGACTACCTTCAAAGCCAAGGAGGTACTTTTTTAATGGTTGGTTATACCTTCCAGATTGATGAATGCTCCTACAACCTTCATGAGGCTAGTGGATGATGTCTTGTAGCCATTCACCAACTCATTTATAGTGGTATACTTGGATGACATTCTGATCTTCAACCAGAGTTGGGAAGAGCACCTTCACCACATCCGACAGGTTCTCCAAACACTGCGGCAACACAAGCTATGTGCCAATTTGGAGAAATGCACTTTTGGCATGACCCAGGTTCAGTATCTGGGATACATTGTTGATGAACAGGGGGTGCATGTGGATCCAGCCAAGACCAAGTCATCGGGATTGGCCATCTCCAACCACTTCTGACAGACTCCGCAGCTTTCTAGGTCTTGCCAACTTCTACTGTAGGTTCGTGTTGGGGTTTTCTCATATCACTTGGCCCTTGAGTCAAGTCACCAAGGGAGGAGTGAAAGAAAAATTCTTTTGGTTTGAATCTCAACAAAAGGCATTCATAGAGTTGAAAGATCGCCTCTGCATGACACCAGTGCTCACGTTACCAGATTTACAACAACCATTTGAGGTCGAGATAGATGCCTCTGAGTATGCTATTGGGGCAATCCTTACTCAACATGGGCATCCAGTGGCATATCACAGTGAAACACTTTCAGACACAGTCCGGAAGTATCCCACTTATGATAAAGAGATGTACTCCATTGTGCAGGCCTGTCGACAATGGAAGCATTACATTTTGGGGAAGGAAACGGTCATCCACACAGACCTCCGACCCTTAAAGTTCATACAAACCCAAGGGAAATTGCAGAATGATCACCATTAGAAGTGGTCTACATACCTGCAACAATTCCACTTGAATATCAAGTATAAGAAGGGCAGCACCAATAATGTTGCAGATTGCCTTAGTCGACCACCAATCATGGCATTAACCATCATGCTCAACTCTTGTGGGCACGAGACTTCTGATTGGCCACTTCTCTACAAATGTGACCCAGAATTTGGCCACACATACCAGACACCCTTGGAGGGTCGACATGTTCCAGATTTTCACCTCCAGGATGCCTTGTTATGCCACCTGGGTCACCTTTGTGTTCTCAAGCGAGTGTGCCAAGATGATTTGGGAAGCACACTACAATCGAGCTACTGGGAATTTCGGGGTTGAGAAAATAATGGCAATACTACAAAAGTATCTCTATTGGCCGAATCTTCGACAAGATGTTGGGAAGTACATCAGATCATGTATTGCATGTGCCATTGCCAAACCGACCATCAAGAAGCAAGGCCTCTATGCCCTGCTACCTACCCCTAGTCGACCTTGGAAATCCATCCCTATGGATTACATGTCAGGCCTTCCTTCCACTAAGCATGGAAATGACTGTGTTTTTGTGGTCATTGACAGGTTCTCGAAGATGGCCATTATGGCAGCCTGCAAGAAGAATATCATAGCAGAAGCCACTGCTAAACTCTTCTCTGAACGAGTGTGGATGCACTTTGGGATCCCATAGTTTATCATCTCAAATCGAGACAGTCAGTTCCTTAGTACATTTTAGTCCAGTCTCTAGTCAATGTTGGACACCAAACTCACTATGTCCACAGCCTTCCATCCTCAAACTGATGGCCAGACAGAGGTTGTCAATAGGATGATTGTGCACATTCTGCACATGTACAACTCAAAGCATCCACGCACATCACACGAGAGCCTCCCCTATGTTCAGCATAGCTACAACTGAGCTCTTCACAGCTCCACTAGCCATAGCCTTTTCAGGTGGGCTTGGGATTCTAGCCACTATGCCCAATTGATGTGGCCATGCCACTTGCAGCTACTCACATAGATTCGGCTCATGTCCAGTCCAAAGCAGACAAGGCAACTAGCTTCATTGAGCACATCCAACATGTAAAAGCAATGACATGATCAACATCGGGTGCCACACAATTTTCAGGTGGGCGACAAAATCTGGTTGGCCTATTGGAAACTAAGACCACTCCGATATGGTCCTTACACCATTACTAAGGCTATGGGAGACAATTAATTTGAGCTCAACATTCCCCCATTCCTTGGCCTGCACCCAGTGTTCAATGTGGATCGCCTTCGGCCATACTTTCCACCATTGCTAGACACATCCGACGTTGCAGAACAACTCAATCCCAAAAAATTAAATCTAGATTGCATGGAACAAGTTGAAATTGATCAGATCAGGGACACATAGATCAAGAACACTCACAAACAGAATATCCAATTGTATCAAGTTGTCAAATCAGGCCAACTCCTTCACCAGGGAAAGTGGCTCACTAGGGACCAAGTTCAGCAAAAGTTTCCTCATCTCATGGAGGAACTCAACGCAATGGGGACCATTGCTTCCTAAGGGGGGAGAAATGATCCAAGTGGATCTTGGTGGCCACCTGCCAAGTCCACCTGGACCCCCACCATTGTTTCTCCCAACATTTTCAGTTTCTTTAATTATAGCACAACTTACTATTTTTAGCAGTTTTTCGGGTCTTAAACTTTCAGAGTCATTTTGAGGCCTTAAACGACGTTTTTTGGGAAATATGGGAGCAACATGGGTCCATGGATCAATTTTTCCCTTCCTAAAGTAGTATTGCTTGGGTAGATCTTTCTAACAAGCTATTGTACGCATCAAACAGAGATCATATGCCAAAGTTACGACCCCAGGAAGTTTATGTACCAATTTACCCAAACGGGGCCCATAGTTTGGCGTTGGCGTTTCATCTTCTAGGGTTAAGTTTT
Source organism: Pinus taeda (assembly GCA_000404065.3). NCBI lineage: Eukaryota > Viridiplantae > Streptophyta > Pinopsida > Pinales > Pinaceae > Pinus > Pinus taeda. Next base: position 405,610 of record APFE031345667.1, on the reverse strand, counting down.
GGAATGTTAAGGGTTTTCCATTGTTTCTCAACAATAAATAGGCCTTTGAGCCTCATTGTAACACAGTTCAGAGGCATGTAGCAACAACATCTCTTCTCAGAGATAAGCTACCATCGCCCTAGCTGGTTTATTTCCATTACTGTTTGTAAGCATATTTCAGTATTTTACATTAATGAAATGAAGTATTATTTCCACTGCATATCTATGTTATGGTTATCTCTGTAATTTGTTGCATTCCTGTTTAATTCTGGATCAAGTACACTCTAACAATCCTTTCAAAAGCAAAGAGAATTCTTTTTATTTTCAAATACCAATGCAATCCTAGCCTTCAATGATGCTAACTACCATACCATATTGACGCAGCAAACTAGAATTTTGTACTTTTCATGAAATGACAAAATGAATTTCTCATAAAACACTTCAATGAAAAAGTTTTTAAGAAAATTGATTCTCAAGCAAATGAAAAACACGAAGAGAGAATCTCTTTCAAACTAATGACACAACAACTTTGCCAAAAACAAGACAAGCAATGTAATCTATGCTGGAAAAGAGACATTTAGATAAGGAAACAAAAACTTTTCAAACTTGTGTAATGGAGGTCAAATCCGTAGAAGTACCATAAACGAAATGCAAGGAGTAAATGCACCAACAACTAGACTCACTGAGTTCACAATCAACTGAATGGATGACAATCTAGATTCCCTAGTGCCACTAACCATCCAATGACCCAATAAATCAAGTGAAAAGATGGCAAATCAACAAGAAAACAAACCAAATGAAAAGCAGATTTCTAGTCAGGGAGAAGACAGTCTAAAAAGCTTACTGGGAAGAAATCATGAGATAAAAACACACTGGTCAAGATCTGGGGTGAACCCTAATCTTCATTTACAGGCATCGATTTGAATGCCTAACTAACAACAAGTGCCAGAAGGGGGTCAGTACAACTGTTTCTCCGCATATCGCGTTGATCAATGTGACTGGTAGCGAATTAAGCGCACTAAGCAAGGATGCTAAGAAAAAAATAAAAAATTTCAAAAATTGGGACCAAACTTGCTACTATGAATTTCAAACCCAACGCAGTAAGCAAAGGAAAAAAAACATAACTAAAGGGAAATGGTGAAATTAGAAAAGTTCACACAAAACCATGAAATTCCAAGCGAGCAAAGAGGAGGATTGGTTCCCCACTAGAGTTTCCAATTTGTGGTGACGTAAAATTATAAGTGCGGACACAAACAATTCCTCTAGCCTGATAGTGGGTCTAGCCACTAACAATACATTCTATGGAAGATTTCCTTAGGTTAGAACCAATTAAGAGGGCCTACCTCTTAGTACGTTTATCCCGTTTCGTGATGACCTTGCTTGCTCACTTCAGATATCTCTCGTTTCCTTCCTCGAACACCTGAAACAAGTAAACAATAGAAAACAACAATCGTGATAATAGACAAATTGTAATTCAACCTACTTAACAAGTCAAGAAGCATTAAGCCATAAACGTGTAAGATGACACATTATGTAGGAAATCAATCAATAGTTGCATATATATTAAATCAAGAAGAGATTACAACCATTGTCTTGACGTTGTTGTCATCCTCCGACAAAACCAGGTTCCCACACACTTCCTTTAGCATTCCATGATGGCCTCAATAATGATATTTTTAAGGTTCTTCCCTTTAGGCTTCACACTAAACCAAATTCACACTTCTCCCTCACATACAACTAGAGAGCTACAACTATTAATAGCTTGTTGTTTACTCCAAACTTAATTAGCACTAGCACACCAATCTTAACACTAGCTTGGGCTTGGGAAAAAGGGAGGTTTATATAGCATGAATGGATGGGATATGGTTCCTCTTCTCATGGGAGAAGGTATTATCTCTTGAGGTAGTTCCACTCTTATAGGGAAAAGGAGCCCAAACTAACATCCTTGACTCCATCCGGCTCAACCATTTACCAGACTTCCATTACAAAGCCTCTAGATCTGGAAGCTTCGGCTCCTTATTTAAAAAGATTTCCTTAAGAGGATTGATGAAACTAAAACAAAGTTCAGTCACTCTATTCGGTGCTATGGATAGTGTTAATCCATGCATATCAGCATGAGGAGGACAAGGATCATTAGCGCTGGTCTTGTAAACTAGGAAAAACAAAAGATTTGTGGGAAATGGTGCAAAAGGGAATTGTTCTGCTCATCAAGAGGGGCACAATGGGAGTTTATTCATGAAGGGAAATAATGTAGGGTTCACTATAGAGGTCCTCCAAGATCAAGTAATGGGAAGTACAAGGACAGTGACAAAATGTTGTGCAACAGGCCCTACTGTAGTGCGCTTCCCAAATCATCTTGGCTCGCTAGGCTTGAAGGAACACAAAGGTGTCCTAGGTGGCATAGCAATGTGTTGGCTTGAGGGGGCTTGACCCAGGTTTGGATTTATTTAGCCAAACAAATCCCTATACTACTGGCCCTTTCATTAATAGCGTGTGGAGCACAGACTGAGGTCTCACCTGAAGCAGTATGGGGGGATGCTGGAACCAAGTTTCTGCACCCTTGAGATGTCTAAGGGGTTAGTTTAGTCCAACTATGAATACCTTTGCGTAGGTCACTTCATGCACTTTCTTGACCTATGAGGCCTTTGTGTTCTATTATAATCACCTTTGCGTAGCCCTAACAAGGGGCTGAGGTGCTTTCGCGCTGCTAAAGCAGCGATCTGCGCTATTTCCCCAAGTTACACCATGGATCTTACTTATCTTCTTATAGTTGTAGTTAAATTCACATAAACAGATACTTATCTTATATTCGCTTATTCAACACATTCATATAAGTTCACACAACAAATAAACAGTAAACTTGCAATTCATACCCAATATACTTCAATGCATAAAACAGAAAAAGATACACATAAATGATGTAAAACTTCTCTTTATTAATTCTTCAATTGGTTACAGACTCAAACTTCCCTGTGCACTCAGCTGTAGGGGTCCACACACTCAGTTGTAGACTACTAGGCCTCTACACACTCAGGTATAGATTCTTCTCCTACTCTACGACCCAAAGACACGACTTTACACTTCAACTAAGACTCAATGCTTCATCTTCTCTGAGATTGATCAATTTCTTCAATGTCCCTTTACACTTAGAGCCTCACTCTATTTATACAATCCCATGGTCTGTGAACCATGGTAGAACTCTCAAGCTGATATTACATTACAAAAGTAAGGGTGGACAACCCTATGACTCAATTACAACTTCGTGCTCCGTACCCACAAATCACGGGGTCTTTACATTGGAATTAGTCAAAACTTAGGATTTAAGCCCCAAAACTTACCTTGGGGGGTCCCACACTCAACAGGCCCCCAACACAAACATCATGACTCGCCCTCGAGTCACTCTATTAGTGCAGAGACCTCGCCACTCTGCTCAGACTTGTTCAAGGTCGGCAGTTCACTGAGTAGCTTCTTGTTGTATCTCTTGGAAGTGTTGTTCAGAGACTGAGGTGTCTGAATTGCTTCCCTGTATCTGCTCTTGCATCCCCTACATTTTTTTATAGTCCTGTGCCTCCTTTCAGCTTCCTGGAGCACCAATACTGTGCTTCTGTCAGCTAGTCAGATAACTGGACCACCCGTGTATGGCTTCAACCAACTTCCATTCACTTTGCCTAGGAAAGGTTCTCCATTTATCTTTACCAACTACATCGCACCTCCATCTATGAGATCCTTAATAACATATGGTCCCAAAAAATTCATTCTGAATTTTCCTAGGAATTTAGCAAACTTAATATCATACAGTAACACGAAATCGTTCACCTTGAAGGTGCACAACTTAATATGTTGATCATTTCAGGCCTTTTCGCACTGCTTTTGTACCTTCTGATGGAATCCAACCAAAAACCATTCTTCTTCAAGTTCCTCCAACTATGCGAGCCTCTACTCCAAGGCTTCGTGGTCCCTCATACCTATGAGCGTTGTTATGCATAGACTAGGCATGATATACTCCATTGGCATTACAGTTGCCACTCCATATACCAGCTGGAAAGGTGTCTGCCCCGTCATATTCTTGCACATCGTCCTATCAGCCCATAATACTACAAGTATGAGCAGGTCCCAATCACTTCACTGCACATTACATACCTTGTTCAGAGCATCACACACTTCGTTAAATGCTTCTGCGTAGGTAACCTTCTGCACACTCATTCTTTCCACACTCTGTCATTCCAACTTAAGGGACCATTCATGCAATTTCCAACCCAACACATGCTTATTGACCCTATTCCCCAACGCAAAGTTCATGTGCATCCACACAGGTTGTTTACCATATGCCTATACCCACCTGGATAGATGTGCATGCAGACCATCCCATCCATTGTTTTTATCTATTAGTCACATCTTAGGCTTCCTAAAATGCATGCACAACATTCTCCTACATTCGTGCTAGTCATCCAAGCTTCCTTGGTGCATACCCCACCACCTCGCAGGTGTAGCGCGTAGTAGCCACCTCAAAGCCTGGAAATGTTGCTTTTCTAGGACCTCCCTTTCAAATCTATCCAAGAAACCATCTACCTCACCTAATCCATCATAAGTAGGGAGATCCCTCACTTTTGTCGATACACAGCGTAGCGATCTTGTCATCATATTACAGTTCATCATGGTTACCTCATGTAACTAGTTCAGCCATCATTCTCTCTCTTCATCTGAATCTGACATACAGGAGATTTCGCGCTCCCATGAGATTCGTCCATCTGCAGTGGAATTTACCTAGTCTTGCTCTCATGTGGTTATTTTGTAGATGCATTCCAAATCGTCATCACTTTCATAGTCGCGCACCAACTCTATATACCACGATCCCTCAGCAAGGTCCAAAGGTAAGACTATGCGTAGAGAATTCTTCTCAAAAATCATTTTGCACTTCTTTAGATTAATCACCCTGCTCATGTCAGTGGCCCAATCAATTCCTATGAGTGCAGGGAAGGGATTGTTGTCATCAACAATTTCTATTACTTCAAAGTCTGCTAGCGTGCTCGCTCCTTCAATATCCACCATGATTCCCTGCAATCTTCCCATAGGTACTATATTTTACTGGTTCGCCATTCGTAGTTGGATAGGAGATCATTGCAGCGCATGCCTTCCCATGTGCTCCCATGTCTACTTCGGTAGAATGTTCACATCCAATCCTAAGTCCATAATTACTTGGTCCATCTCATATTCTCCAATCTGTGTGGTCAACCTCATTTCTCTTCCCATCCTCATTGCATGCTTTCCAATCTTCCAGACTACACGCGGTTCTCTTGGTGCGGTCCCAACGTATATGTTAATGAGTTCCTGCAATCCTTTTACAGCCTTACTGTCATACAGTAACTTCATGCATGTTTCTAGGAACATCATAAGCATATATGTGTCCATTTCCGGCTCCGATCTATCTTTTCTTCCTGAAGTGGAGGCATTAGCGAAGCTCTTCTTAGCTTCCATGAAGGTTTCCTTAGCATGCTCCAAATCAAACTCTACTTCTTTCTTTGGAGCCTTGCGAACCTAAGAACTATCTTCATGTTGTTTGCCTTTATCATCTCCCATCATGATTCCACTTCAGAGCATAATGTTCACATTTGGATCTTCCTCGCGCGGCTCAAACCTCATCATCTGCAGGTTCTGAGTCAAGGGAGGTGGTAGCACTCCCTTGTCACATATCTTACCTATAAACGTAGGACAATCCTCCATCTGATGATCAAACAAGGTATAATACAGACATGATGGACGCGTTAGATTCATACAATCATGGGCATAATGTCCTGGCCCTCCACAATTGTAGCATATTATTTGTCCACGACTTATTTCAGGGCCTCCTCCATCTCGGCCTCACCCGATCCCTTGAAATCTGGTTTGCGCCACTCCTGCATTCTGGTCAAGGGGTTGCGATTTAGCCTAAACTCTATAGGTGGGAGTTCTATCCATCATCAGCTCATAGCTTCTACAAGTGCGCTCATCGTGTCCAACTGATCTACAAAAATTACAGAACAACTATTGTGAATTCTATGTGTACTTCTGTAACAAGTGGCGGTTGTCCATAGCATGCTATCCTCCTATTTGACAAATTGTGCACCATAAAGCAGGCATCATGCTAGGTCCTGCTTGTGCCTCTAGTCTTAACGACATCGGTCCTCTTCCCATGAGGTAATTCGCGAATATCAGCTAGTGGTCCTTGTCATGACCTTGATCCTTACATTTAATGCACCATGCCTCTTTGTGCACTTTTGGTCGGGTTGTCCTGTCCTGTTTTAGAGTTTGCATCTCAAGGCATAAGTTTTTCAAGTGCACGTGGATTTGTTGAACTCCCAAGTTAGGATCCTATATCGGGGTCTCATGTAGCCTCATCACAATCTCCAAGGCCTCTACCTGAGTTGTTAACCTCTGTTGTGACAGTGCATTCGTCAAATGCAGTGTTACCGATGCTACAAACCATTCGCGTTGTTGTCCATCCATCAAAGTCATATTAGCTTCACAAATCATGCAATTCAGCCTCTGATCCAGCTCCAAAAGAGTCTCATCTGGTAGCATTGTGATCTCTTTGAATCCAATGATCAACTGCACCTCTGACTTCAGCCTAATAAATTCTCCGTTCAACGCAATTTGGATATCCATGATCCTTGCATTCATATTGTCGTTAAAATGCTTAATATACCAGGTCAGTGCGCGATCCTACAGAGCGCTGACCAATGTTTCTTTCTTTATACTATCATCTGTAACTCCCTATGCTTCCCATACGGCTCTTATCATGAACCAAAACTAGTCTGGATCTTCATTTCCTAGTCCCTTGAGCACAAGAAACTTTATCATGCTTTCCATATTGACTCGTGGTGGTGGCAAAGGTGGTATAGGTGAAGATGAGGGTGAAGGCGGTAAAGCTAGCAGTGGTGTGGGTGGGGGTGGTATGCACAGAATCTTCTGCCTTACCAAATTGATCGCACTTTGTGGCGAGACCTTCGTGATCTCTTCCTCATCCCCTTGTGGAGGTGAAATCAAATGGCTATTCTTTGGTCCCTTACTTCCTTCGTTTCTGTAGGTTTCTCTACTTTGCGTAGCTCTAGACTTCAAGGTAATTGCATAACCCTCTTTTGACACAATAACATTTTAATCCAAGTATTCAAAGACCTTACGTACTTACCTCGTGGTCCTTTGAGAAAGTGTTGCTCTACCTCGTTGTAGCTAATTGAATTATCTACCAAAAACTCAGTAATGAATCTTCCTATAATCTGATTGAGCTAGTGATTAACAATGTGCATGATATTATCCTCTGATGCTTCCAATCTGGGACCAACTCTAGGGTCCACACAATAGGATTGTCGAGCTTCCACCTTCCTTGGCTATATGCTAGCTTCATGATCCACTCATACAACTCAGTAGGGAAATATGTGAAGAAAATTTCATTGATCTCTATGTACAGGTAGTAGTCTAACCACTCTTATTTTTTCAATCACGGATTCCTGTTCTTTTGCACCACAAACTCGTGAATTCTCCTGTCCAACCAACCTTCAGTTTCCTTCTTAGTTAGATTCCAATGATACAACATCAGAAATCTCTATGCAGATTCCAGTCCCAGCAACAGAACCATTTGTTGGCTTGATTGGGCCTTACCCAAGTTCAAAGTTATTTAGCCAAACAAATCCTTTTACTACTGGCCCTTTCGGCAACATCCCATGGAACGCGGACTGAGGTCGCATCCGAAGCAATATGGGGGGATGTTGGAACCAAGTTTCTGCACCCTTGAGATGTCTGAGGGTCGACTTAATCCAACTAGGAATACCTCCGCGTAGGTCACTTCATGCACTTTCTTGACCGATGAGGCCTTTGCGATCTGTTATAATCACCTTCATGCAACCCTAACCAGGGGTTGAGGTGCTTTCACGCTGCTAAAGTAGCAATCTACGTTATTTCCCCAAGTTACACTGCAGATCTTACTTATCTTCTTATAACTGTTAGTTAACTTCACGTAAACAAATACTTATCTTATATTCGCTTATTCAACACATTCATATAAGTTCATGCAACAAATAAATAGTAAACTTGAAATTCATACCCAATATACTTCAATGCATAAAAAAAAAAAATGATACATAGAAATGATGTAAAACATCTCTTTATTAATGCTTCAATCGGTTACAGACTCAACTTTCCCTGTGCACTTAGCTATAGGGATTTGCACACTCAGCTGCGAACTACTAGGCCTCTATGCACTCAGCGGTAGAGCCTTCTCCTACTCTATGACCCAAAGACACAACTTTACACTTCAACTAAGACTCAATGCTTCATCTTCTCTTAGATTGATCGATTTCTTCAATGTCTCTTTACACTTAAAGCCTTGCTCTATTTATACATGTAGGTTTTAACCCCGTACAGAAATTACCTACAAACGAATTCTAAATCACAAAAAAATAAACAATGCGAGAGCATAACACATAAAAACACATATGCACAGAGATTTTCCCCTAGATCCCAAAACTGGGACTACCAGCTTGATTTTTCATTATATTCCTT
>APFE031345667.1:364873-391258 GCA_000404065.3 Pinus taeda | reverse complement strand
AAATTTTCCAGGGCGCTGCCCCGGACCCCATAAAGTGGGGTTACGGGTACCCCTCAAACCCCCTGTTAACTATGTGGAAAGAATATAACACAACCCAACAATACAATCCCATGGTTTGCAGACCATGGATAGAACTCTCAAGCCGACATTACATTACAAAAGTATGGGTGGACAACCTTATGAATCAATTACAACTTCGTGCTCCGTGCCCACAAATTGCAGGGCCTTTACATCAGACATAGTCAAAACTTGGCTTTAAGCCCCAAAACTTGCCTTGGGGAATCTTGCGCCCAACACAGGGCATCTTGGAGGTGGAAATATGGAACTTTCTGACCCTCCAAGAGCATCTGGTATGTGTGGCCAAACTTTGGGACACTTTTGTAGAGAAGTGGCCAATCAGAAGTCTCGTTCCCATAAGAGTTGAGAATGGTGGTTAATGCCATGATCGGTGGTCGACTAAGGCAATTTGCAATATTATTGGTGCTACCCTTCTTATACTTGATATTCAAATGGAACTTCTGTAGGTATGTGGACCACTTTTGATGGCGATCATTCTGTAACTTCCCTTGCATTTGTATGAGCTGCATAGGTCAGTGGTCTATGTGGATGACTATTTCCTTCCCCAAAATGTAATTCTTCCATTTTCGGCAAGCCCGCACATTGGAATACATATCCTTGTCATAAGTTGGATACTTTCGGATTGTGTCTGAAAGTGTCTCACTGTGATATGCCACTGGATGCCTCTATTGAGTAAGGATTGCCCCAATAGCATAGTCAGGTTCATCTGTCTCAATCTCAAATAACTGTTACAAGTCTGGTAAAGTGAGCACTGGTGCAGAGTAGAGGCAATGTTTCAACTCTGTGAATGCCTTCTGTTGAGGTTCAAACCAAAATAATTTTGCTTTGTCTCCTCCCTTGGTGACTTGACTCAAGGGTCAAGTGATATGAGAGAATCCCAACACAAACCTGCGATAGTAATTGGTAAGACCCAAAAAGCTACAGAGCTCTGTCAGAGTGGTTGGGGCTAGCCAATACCGAATGGCTTGGATCTTAGCTAGATCCACATGCACCCCTCTTTCATCAATAATGTATCCCAGATACTTAACCTGGGTCATGCCAAAAGTGCATTTCTCGAAATTGGCATAGAACTTGTGTTGCTGCAGTGTTTGGAGGACCTGTCGGATGTGATGGAGTTGATCTTCCCAACTCTGGCTAAAGATCAGGATGTCATCCAAGTATACCACTACAAATGAGTTGGTGAATGGCTGAAAGATGTAATCCATCAGCCTCATGAAGGTTGCAGGAGCCTTTGTCAACCCAAAAGGCATAACCAACCATTCGAAAAGGCCCTCCCTAGCTTTGAAGGTAGTGTTCACACATCAGAGGGTTTGACTAGTACCGGTGATAGCCAGAATTCAAGTCGATCTTGCTAAAATATTTCCCCCCCTTTAGTTGGTTTAAAATGTCATCAATCCATGGGATCAGGTACCTATTCTGGACAGTGATCTTGTTCAACACCCGGTAGTCAATACAGAGTCTCTAAGTGTCATCCTTCTTCTGTACCAACACGATCAAGCTCCCACAAGGCGATGAACTTGGATGGATGTGACCTTTCTGCAGCAGCTCCTGAATCTGCCTCTTGATTTCATCGTTCTCCAGAATGGAGTGCCAATAGATTGGTCCATTGGGCAACAATGCACCTGTGGTCAAATCGATGGAGCGCTTGACTTGGCAGTGTAGAGACACCACTGTGGGGGAGGTGAAGATGTCCTCGTACTCCTCCATGACCTTGTCCATCTATTATTTCCATGTGGAGGGGCCCTGTCTAGAGGTTGTGGCCACCATCTTCTTCTTTCCCTGAGGGCGTATCATCAGGAAAACAAATTTCCCAGTTTTGAAAATGAGCTTGCTACATTGTTTTGCAGTAACCAAAGAGATGGTGGTAGGCAGTGATACCTCTGGTATCCTATACAACTTATTTCCCAAAGTAATGATAGCAGCATGAGGCCTTGACTCATACACAACATGTTGCTTCCATAAGTATGGTTGGCCTAATAATACATCACAAACATCAAGGGGAGCAATGTCACATAATACCTCATCCGTGAAGGACTTGATATTGTATGGAAGGCAACAATGCTAGCTCACGCGAAGATCCCATCCTTGGTGAAGCCACCAGATGGTGTATGGTTGTCGATGTGTTGTGGTGGGTAAGCCCAGTCACTTCATGACCTCTTCTGAAATGAGGTTCTTTTGGATCCCGTTGTCGATAATGAACTATAGCGGGGAACCCTTTACCGACATCTGGGAGTGGAAGAGTCACTCCTCCTCCTCTGGATCTTCACATTCCTCCTTCTGGATCTTAGTGGTGGAAACGGTGGCATTGGGCTCCACATCGATAATCTGCTTCCTTTGGTCATTCCCCTTCTCAAGTTCTAACTCAAAGTCATAACATGCATTTGATTTTGAAGGCTTTAACTCGGCCACCAGTGACCGCTTGGTCTGACACTCACTTGTGTTGTGAGTGGAGCTCTTATGGAACTCATGCCAATTTCCCATGTCCTTCTTTGGCTTTGTGGCATTATTATTTGCTTATGGCTTTGATGGGTTGTGTTGGGCCACCTCGCCTTGGCTTTGTCATTTTTTCTATTGTTTGGGGGCACCTTTCCCTTGCTTTCGATTTGCAGATCCAAAGTCTCACTTCTTCTGTTTAAACATTTTCTCAATCTTGACCACATATCGATATGTCGTGCCAAGCAAGGAGATGTCCAATAATTCCATCTCGTCCTAGATATACCTATGCAGGCAGCTGAGGTACTTGATGACCAAATGATTCTCATAATCCGTGATGCCCAAATTCATGCGAAGGGTATGAAAAACATTGGTAAACTTCGGCACATCTTGGTCCCTTCCCTATCATAGCGTTGTCCACTTTATGTATTTATCGTCATAGATCCTAACAGGGTAGTACTACTCCTTTATGGCATCCCGAAACGAGTTCCAAGTGTGTGGCTGAAAACAGTGAGTTTGTACTTTCATCCTTCTGCTCACAGTAGGTTTCCCACCAGTCCTTGACATGGGGGTTGCTTTGAGAAGTTCAAAGGTGATCTTTTCTCGGCTGGAAAAATCATGAACTGAAAAATATCCTTCTAGCAGGTTTAACCATTTATCTACAACGTCTACATCTATCTGACCCTCAAATATGGGAATGTCAAAGTTAACTTGTACCTTAAAGGGTGTGGCACTTCCAGAGTAGCTGTCGGAAGTAGATGCATTGCCCCTGGGTAGCCACTGAAGGATCTGGGCAAAGTTGTTCATCATCGTGTTCCTTTGTCACTTGAGGGCTTCCTCAAGCAATATTTTGATAAGATCTCCTTCCCCCTCATCTTTCCTTTCATCCACCATGGGAGGCCATCGGGATTTGCGAAGTTGGGCTTGCAAAGGTTCGACTAGTTCAAGCCATAACTCCTTATATCCCGACCTCGTCGGGGACATACAAAGAAAAACAGAGAAAGAGCATACCGCTTTGATACCACTTATCCATATTTAAACAGGAACGCAAAAAATTACAGATATAACAATAAATATATAGATGCAGTAGAAATAACACTTCCTTTAATTAATATCAAATATTGAAATATGATTACAAACAAAATGGAAATAAGACTAGCTCGGGCAATGGTAGCTTATCTTTGAGAAGAGATGTGGTGGCTACATGCCTCTGAACTGTGTTGCAATGAGGCTAAAGTGCCTTTTTATTATTAAACAATAAGATAAAACCCTAAATAACCAAAGCCCTAACCCAAGGAGATGTAACACCAAGAGTTTATGGGCCCCGTTGGGGTGAGTTGGACAACCAACTTCCTGGGGTTGTGATCTAGTCATATTATCTCCATTTGACATGCATGATAACCTGTTGGACAGATCTCTCCAAGGATTATGACGAAAAATACAATTTTAGGTAGAAAATTGTTGGCGGTAGATTGCCAAAAAAGCATCATTTAGGGCCTCAAAATGGCTCCAGAAGTTTAGGACCCGAAAAAATGCTAAAAATAGTAAAATGTGCTACAATTAAGGAAACTGAAAAAATGAAAGAAACAATGGTGGGGGTCCAAGTGGAATTTGTGGGTGGCCACCAATATCCACCTGGATCACAACCTTTGTTTCCATTTTAAACATGGACTATTAATGGTTCAGATCACTCAAACTAGGTTAATCCTTCCAGGTCCTCTCTTCAACTTATTCTTTGTTTCTTCCAAATCTCCTGGTCTCCCCTCTATTCAGACCTTTATACTAGAACCCCCATTTTCTCCAAATAAATTGAGATTATTAGTCAAGCTTGACATCAGGAGATTCACATTATGATTTATATTTTCAACTTGTGTTTATAGCCATGAAAACTTCTCCTCTATAGGATCATGAGGGTTATTCACATATTTGCTTGCTATAACTAGGGTTTCGTGACTTTTGTCTTAGCTGACCTAGACCCTCTATAAGTCTGTATAACACCCTCCTCCCACATCTAAACAAGTAACCAACTAACCTAGGTAAACATGTGACGAGAGGCTACTATGATTGGATTCAACCTCCTAGGTGACCTTAAGGAAATTTAATCAACAGAAACGCATCATACAAACCTTCCACATTAGCTACAAGACTCGTATGAACCATCCCAACACTTATGCTAATCAACCCCTGGGTCCCACTGAGGTTTTAGGTCACTTGACCTCTGGATTCTACCATGCTATGGGCTTTACAACATCCAGGAGGATTTGGACACTCTCATGACAAGGCATGTCAGCATCGAGGGACTATTTTTCTCAATACTATGAAAGTGTCCCTGGAATTTAAACCACTTTTTTAGGCCCAGAGCACAAGTCATTACCTAGAATTGAATGACACCTTCAAAACAGGAAGTCAACAAGGAAATAATGATGCAAATGAAAACACTTGAACAAGCCCTTAACCATACTTCTACTAGCCATGAAAGGAATTTTTTCAAACATGTCATGAATATATAATCTATAAGTGTAAAAACAAATTTAAGCATATGGGTCTCATACTTATCTGAGAATCACTATGAAGCATTGTTCCTTATATCATTTGCTACATAATCATCTATTAGGTCATATATACATTATTCATTTATTTACAATTAAAAACATGATGAGAGCCATACATAGTTATTATCATAAAACATGTACATAACCAACATAATAACGACATAAATCCCATGAATACATCAGCCATATAATCCACATATAAGCCAATAGATTTACACATGAAAAACCAAGGGAGTGAAGTTCTAATTAATGAATGTAGAAACCAACTGGGGATGGGACTACCACATTCCACCTGACCATAGATTGGCTAAGCCAAATCTCTCTTGAGCTAATCACCCCCATGCCATATTTCAAGAATGAATGTGGGACTCATAACCAACTGAAAATAACCAAACAAGCATGGATGCTACCATAGTTCTCCGCCTACACTATGAGGAATTTGAGTGCCTCCTAGTCTCTCAGGCTTTACCGTAATCCACAGTCTGATCTAGGGATCACTAGGCCCTACACCAATAACCACTCTCTAGGCTCCAACAATCAAACTCTACCAAAGTATGAGAACCCATCTCATCAAGGTTATCTAGAAATGGCAAGGCTAGGATGAGAATATTGTCACACCTGGAAAAACCCATGTCATGATAGAAAAGAACAACATGTAGTACCATGCATGTGAAATATAGAAATGAAATCATGCATGCAAATAAGTACCTACAATGTATCCTATTATATCTTCTTGATCCTGATATTCCTTGCTTTCTCCTTCCTTCCTCTTGCCTTCTTTACCTTTCTTGATCCAAAGCCAAAGTGATCCAAGAAAACTCTAAGTGTCCGAGACTGACAGAGAGAGAGAGAATAATGAGAGAGCTCCAAAATTCAACTAGCAAAAGGTACCAACTGATCCTTAGAATACTTTTTATCAATTAGGCCTCTATTTTCTTATTTTCCATTTTTTTCCTTCAATTCCCTCCTCACATGCAACATGTGACCTTTCCCATTCATTTTCTCCTAATTACCATTATTTTCATAAATAATTGTGCCAAAGATTCCTTTTTTACTTTCCAAATCCTTAGCCATTTCCTTTTCCAATTTCCTTAGCTATAATAAACCAAATGAAATCCCCCTAGGATGTCTTGCCCAACATTGAGCTTGGAATAAAGTGTCCCATCAACTGTGGTTATTGTTTTCAACTTTTATTAAATGAAATTTTCACCAAGGCTGTTACAAAACCCTCCCCCTTGGGGGACACCATCCTTGGTGTTTAATCACACATATAACTTAGCAAAATCATTGGAAAGAAAACATACTTCTGACAGAGTTTTATAACATAGCTCGATGTAGTATTTACAATGATCACCCTACTGAAATCAAACCAACATGATAACATAACAACATGACATCATCACTACATGATAACTATACTAACATAACACCCAAACTTCTTATTGGAGATTTATAACATAGCTCATGACAATATTTACATCCATATACATATGTGCATATACAAAAACATCATCAAACATATACCAAAGGCACATACCAAAATACCACACCAAAACTACTTTGCCTCAACCAGCAAACAATGAAGGATACATAGCCGACATCTGATTTTTCATCTTCCATATAGCTTCATTGGGCCCAAAGTGATTCCATTGCACTTTAACCTGCTCGATTGCTCAGATCCAGTGCATGAGCAACTTTTTCTGCAATATACATTGAGGCTCCGACTGGAATTGTCCATATGGTTCCACTTGTAATACAGACCAATCAATCACATTGTCAACATATTTAACATACTTATTAAGAAATGACACATGGAAAACATCACAGAATTTTACTATGAGAGGCAATGCAAGTCGATAGGCTTCCGGCCCAATCCTCTCGATAATACTAAAGGTTCCACAAAATCGTGGTTCCAGATTGGCACATGATCCAATCTGTAGGGAGCTCTTCTTTTGTTTGATGCACAACTACACTTGTTCCCCAACCTGGAACTCCTTGAACAACCTATTCTGATATGCATAGCTCTTCTAGTTGTCATATGTTGCCTTTAGCTTCTTCTTTATAACATTCATCTCATGTTCCATGTCTGCCATCATGTGTGATACAATCAACACCCTACTAAGATGGGAGTATTGCAAATCTACCCATACAATGCCTCAAATTGCCTAATCTTCAAATATTCTTGATAACCATTATTGTAAGAGAACTCTACTAGTGGAATATACTCTTCCCACTTTCACTCGTAATGCATCACGTATATCCTCAACATGTCCTATAATATCTGGCTAACCCTCTCTCTCTGTCCATCTGTTTGTGGATGACAAGTTTTACTCAAGGCCAACTTTGTGCCCAAACTTGCAAACAAATCCTTCCAAATTTTTGAAGTGAACTTTGCATCCCTATCTGACACAATATTCTTTGGAAATCCATGCAATGTGACCACATATCTAATGACTACATGTGATACATCACTATCTAAGAATTTAGACTTCACCGGAATGAAGTGTGCAACCTTCATCAACCTATCCACGACAACCATGATGAAATCATGTTGTCTCATTGTCCATGGAAAACACATGATAAAGTCCATGTAAATGACCTCCCATTTCCATTATAGAATTGAAATCGGTTGTAGCAGTCCACCTAGATGCTTACACTCTACCTTCACATGATGAAAATCAAAACACCTAGCCACAAACTTTGCTACATACTTCTTTAGATCTGACCAATAATAAAATTTCTTTGTTGAAGTCAATGTCTTCTGATAGCCTGGGTTACATGAATATGGTTTCACATAAAACTCTCTCAATATCACCTTCTTGAGATCACTACTGTCAGGCACATATATCCTATCTCTGAATCTAGCCAATTCATCAATTGTAAGGCAATAGTCCCCATCCGGTGAACCAACTCTTGTCCCTGTGCCTATACCACTACCTATGCCCATACCTGTACTACCACTCGTACCTATACCTGTACTACCACCTGTAACTACACATATACTACCACCTGTAACTACACATATACTACCACCTATACCTGTACCTGTAATACCATCTATATGCTACAACAACCTGTGCACAATATCCATGTATCTGACATCATGTTGTCCTTCCTACAATATCCTATCCTGTATGTCTGTCCCATAGGAGCTCATAGTTGCTAAGTGATTTACATGTATCTTCCTGCTAAGAGAATCTATCACCCTATTATCCTTTCCTTTGATGTACCTGATCTTGAAGTCGAAATCATTGATCGTGGCCAACTGACTAGCCTACAGAGCATTCAGATTTGATTGGTCAAACAAATACCTCAACCCAATGTGATCACTCATCAATACAAACCTCCTGCCAAGAATATAGTGGCTCCAACTCTTCAATTCATGTATGATCGTTGCTAACGCAGGATCATGCATTGAGTAGTTCTTCTCATGCTTGTTTAGTTTTTGTGACTCATAGCATACCACCTTTCCATCCAACATAAGGACCCTACCAAGTACTCTCTTGCAAGCATCTATGTATACTACAAAATCCTTGTCCGTATCTACAATCCTTAACACTAGAGCATGTGTCAACAACTACTTAAGATCCTCAAAATTGGTCTCACACTCCTCTGTCCATTCAAACTTCTTACCTTTCCTCTACAATGATGTAATAGGATAAGTAATCTATGACAAGTTCCTAATGAAACTTCTATAATAGCTTTCCAAACCCATGAAATATCTCACCCCATCCACATTCCTGAGAACTACCCACTCCATGATGGCCCTTATTTTTTCTGGATCTACTACAATTCCCTCCTTGGAGACAACATGTCCCAAGTAATGTACCTCAGTCTGGAAGAAACTGCAATTTTTGAGCTTAACATACAATTGATGCTCTCTCAACAATCTCAACACTGCCACCAAATTCTTAGCATGCTCCTCCTCATTTTTTGAATATACATATATGTCATCGATGAACACAATAACAAACTTGTCCAAATAAATATGTAACACACTATTCATCAAACATGTAAATGTAGTTAGGGAATTAGTTCAAATGAATGGACCTAAAAGAAAATCATAATGCCCATAACTGGTATGGAATGTGGTCTTGTAGATGTCCTCTTCTTTGATGCATACTTGGCGATATCTGGATCTCAAATTAATCTTTCATAACATTGCTTCCCCCTTCAACTAATCAAACAAGTCATCAATCCTCGGCAACAAATACCTATTCTTGATGGTCACTTTGTTCAACTACCTGTAGTCAATCCATAATCTGAGTGTACTATTAGAGTCAGTCTTGTCAGTCCTCCGTCAGAGATCAAAACTTTTTCTACATTTCCTTTTTAGGAGTCTCGCTCCATTCACTCAGCTACATTCCGCTAGGGGCATGCCATAATCTGACGGAGAAGGTCATGTTAGTCATTTCCCCTCATGTCTAGCACTTGCTGGCTTAGGTCTTTTGTCAATGTTCACTAAAGTCCATGACAGTTAATGTTCGATATTTTAATGGACGAGAGTCATTTTCAGTCATTAGGTCTAGGGGTTAGTCAATTTGGTCTTCAACCATGTCCAATAAAGCCATTCAGGCCATAGGGAGGCCCTTACAAAGTTGTGATTCAAAGATTTTCATCGTCATGTTGACAGATTATCACTGTTCTTCAAAACTCTATTTTGAAGAATAGTCAAACAGTGTGTCACTTGTGGTAAATTTCAAAAAAAATTCCGGTTGATCTCTTCAGGCGCAGTCATGGTTTCCTTGGCCAAATTCCATGTCATGCGACCCTTGCAAAAAGTGCCAAAATTTTCATCATTTTAGCTCAAAATTCAAAGGGAAAAGTGAAATACAGAGTTGCATTAAATCAGTGAAAAGTGTCAAAGCAAAACATCAGCAAAGTGGGTTTTGAAGAAACAAAAATCAAACCCATGACTCCAAAGTCTTTATAAAGAATTTCCACAAGCAAACAAAGTCATTGTGCATACCAAGGTAAAGAGAAACATTGCAAAGTGAGTGGGATAAGCAAGCACGTGTTTTAGGTGAGTTTGGAGGTGTTTTCCAGAGCGCGGCGCACACACAGAGGGGCGCAGCGCACATAGAGAGTGTGGCGCACAGAGCGCAACACCACAATGGTGGAAATACACGGGTGCAATGCACATACAGAGCGCGGTGCACTAGGTTTGTTGCGTGGCGTACACCCACAAAGGCCCGAAATTGTGCCAAATTTGCATCAAATCACTTTGAAACCCTTCAAATTGATAGGTAGGGTCTACATCTTGCTTGCTCATGAAATTTTGTGAATGTAATGATGATTTATGGCCGTTTAGAGTTGCAATAAAAACACCTAAAACCTACCACTTGAAATTATCAAAACCATTGTTGCTAGGGTTGTAAACTTGTTTTGTTGATACCAAGGCTCCTTTTTCACCTCTCATTTTTCCCCTTCTTTCCATTGTTCCCTTCTTTCCTATCCCATTTTTCCCTATTTTCCCTACCCTAAAACAGTACTAAACCCCTAGTCCCTATCCTTCCACTCAATTGTCAAGATGACACCCCAAAACCCTACCTTATAAAAATCCCCAAACCCTCCTATATGTTCCTAAACAAAATTTCTCCCCATAACCTTTATTCCCATCATATTATTCCCCTTCCTAACACTCCCTTTTTGCATTGTTCCCCTTGGTGGCAGATATCACAACAACACCTAGTTTCATACCATTATCAAAGGCCACCCAAGCACAGTCCATATATAGCAGTCATGGCATCAAAGCACTCATTGGACTATGAAATGGAGACCCAAAGTGATTCATCCTCGGAGGAACAGGCCCCGGAGACATCACAAAAGTGGCAAATATGTTAGGGATGAGCCAACTACCCTCACAGAACTGTAGGCCTGCCCTCTTGCTATGTCATGTTTCCAGCATCTATCATGTTTTAAGTTTTGTCAAAGGGTGGCTAATGTTCGAGTTCATCATGAGTTGGCCCATCTTTTTGTGCTTCACTTACATGGAGGTCACTCTATCATGGTCGGGGTCACTTTCACACTGACACCCAAAATAGTCTCATTAGCAACCGGCATACCGAATGTTGGAGAACAGTGGCACAAAAAACAGAAGGTGGATAGGCAGCATTATGAGCCTTACATTAAGGCTAGTTTCTTGAGGCAGCTCCAAATAGTTTTTCCATTCAGATATGTGAAAGATGAATATGCTCCACTCATGAAATTGATCATGAAATATTTCAGCTATGAGGGGAGGTTCTCTCGTTTATATGCCTATCACATCAGGTTATTCATGCACTTTACCAGGGTATGGATGATGAACATCCCATATTTCATTTGCAAGAACATAGAGAGGATGAACACCTTCATGCAGCACAAGACCCCTCAGCAGCAACTTAACAGTGTTGATCATTTTGCTCTTATTAAGATTTTGGTGGATCATCAGCTGGGATTGCAAGGGATTGCTTGGGAGGACTTCATCTCCCGTGACCTCTTCAACACTTCACAAGTATTATCAGAGGTTGAACATGAGATAGGTGGTACTTCTCATCAGTATGAGTGCCATGAGACCACTATTATGCCAGTATTCATCACCTATCAGAGAGGCAGAAGACATTTGTTTGCAGTAGCAAAGCGAGTGTTATCTCCATGCGGGGTGCAAGGGGCCTCGCTTCCGACATCGGAAATGCAAGTACAGGACAAGGGCAAGAGGCCCATGCATGACGAGGGGCCATCAGGTGAACAAGAGGCTGACTTCATCCTCATTCATGATGATGATGCAGATGAGGAGAGTGCCAAACTTAGGAGGACCATCCAGGAGCAGAAAACAGAGATCCAAGACTTGTCACTCAATTTGGATAGGGCCAAATGGATTATCAGGTATTTGGAGCAGAGGAACAAATAGCTTGAGGACCAACATGAGATCATGGAGCTGCAAAACATCCATGAGAATCGCCAAGCTGCCCAACATAGGAGGATTGAGCTCACTCCATTGGAGCAAGAGATTAACAATGACCGA
Source organism: Pinus taeda (assembly GCA_000404065.3). Taxonomy (NCBI): domain Eukaryota; kingdom Viridiplantae; phylum Streptophyta; class Pinopsida; order Pinales; family Pinaceae; genus Pinus; species Pinus taeda. The sequence goes on along the minus strand of APFE031345667.1, from coordinate 379,192 downwards.
GAGTCTTGGCTTGAGTGTATTAACATCCACCTTGAGAGACTGTTAGAGAAGGCTGAAAAGGACAAAACCATATTTAAGCGGATGGCTTATCACTACAGGGCACGAAACATGAGTTCAAAGGCTCGGATAAGGAGTTTGAAGGCAAAATTGAGCAAAGCGACAAAGAGGCAAAAGAGGAAAAAAGAGAAAGATCGGCTTCAAATCTTGGCTGAAGCCTCTGTGGTCCAGCATAGCACCTCATAGAGGATCTCCAGTGACAAATTTTTGGTCACAACACAAGGTTTTTCTCCCTGTGCGTCGCGCCACTGGCACGACGCTTAGGATTGGGGGCTCCAAATCACAAATGGCTTGCATTTTTGGATTCAGCAGGAAAAATCATGCCTGCTGGTGCATGGACAAGAAATTTGGGCATGATTTGAGTCTCCAGGAGGTCAAAAACACTAAAAAAAATGACCTCTCTACCCTTATTTTGACACATAGGAAGCAGTCTTGGGAGAATGAAGTTTTGGAGGGGAAAATGAGCACCCAATTCAGAAATTCCACTTGGGTTGGAAAATAGACAGGCCAAGATTTCCAACAAGCACACTTGGGCACAATTTGGACTCCTGCAGGTACCTCAAAACAACCTCCAAAGTGGCGCAACGCATACAAATTTGGGTGCAGCGCATATAGAGAAAAAGGCCAAAATCACTTCCACTTCATGACATTTCGATTCGTGACTTTCTCTAAGTGGGCCCGCTCATCTACACTACACCTTTTTCGACAACTAAGACAGAATTTAAAGAGTTTGGCTTCTATCCAAGTGGCAAAGGAAGGCGAGCAGTCACCCAAGCCATTTGTCATTTTTGTAACGCTGCACCTATAACTAATGGTTGGCTTTCCATTTCCAGTTTGTAATCATTTGCAAAACTCCCCAACTCTCGGTCATTCTATTTCCCAATGGCATAGTCTATTTACTGTATGCAAAGTATTTGAAAAGGGTTGGTTGGCTATAATTTCTGGGAGACTGTGGGAGAGAAACTCAGTTCTTCATTGTATATTTTGACAGAGAATTATTGAAAGGCAATGGCTCTGGTTCCTGAGATTTAGGTGGTGTGAGTGTAGAAAATGTGTTCTCTTTATGTTTCATATGTATTTTGTTATGTTTCACAGTTCATTCATATTCATTTCAGTGAAATTTTCTAAGTAAGATAAGGTAGAATTCATGTTTATTGCTCTGTCTGTGGGAAAGTTTCACGTTATGTGTTCTTCTTCTGTTGAAAAGGATTCATGTTTTTATGCCCTTTTCACCCTCCTAAACAATCTTTCCATTCCGCATTACTTCAAATTTAATTGCTAGACTTTCCGCCTGTCTTGCCTCACGAAGTAATTTGTGCCTTTGTGTTAAATTCTCTACTCATTATTGTTTGTTGGTCCCATACCATCCCAAAAACTCAGTCATTTATAAAAATTGCTTCTTGTTTCCATATTTATCTCCTAGCCTAAAATCAATATTCATTGTAAGTCATCTCAGACCATATCGTTTATTTATTCACTAAGCGTGACACGGAGAGAGCCCTCTCATGTTCTGGTAGGGCTAGCTACCAAACTGAGTGTGGTTTGTGGTTACCCTGAATTTTGCCTTCCTTCAGCCTAAGGCAAATTTAGGTGCTAACATAGTGGCGACTCCACAGGGGAGAAAATTGTTTGCTTGAAGATTTTTTTGCCCCAGTACATCTATCAAGCTCATATTTGATGGTTGATGGTGAAAAACGATCAGACATAAGAAGACAGCTAAAATCATTCACCTGGCGACTCCATTCACTGAAGAATCCAGCAATCAGTGCTTCATGGTGACTCCACTGCAGAAAGATCAGTAGCTTTGAGATTTTCAAGATGGAATGGGTTGCAAGAAGATACGCTCCCATGAGCCAAGATCACATTCAAGGCTTCCCAAATAACATTTCGAAGGTATATTGGTCAAGGAATCTTCCTACGTTTAAAGATGATGGTAAGAAGGACGCTACTTTACATCTAGTTCGATTTCACATGCATATTCGCAAGTTGAAGGTTGATTTTCCTGAAGATTGCTTAATGAAGGTATTCCTAGCCACTCTAGAAGGTGAAGCCCAATCTTGGTATGAAAGTTGGCCGCCTGCTTGTATTTACTATTTAAAGGATTTTCATGCTATGTTCTTTGAGAAGTATGAAGACTCTTATCCAGCATTAAGTTTAGTTCATGACTATTGCAAATACGCTGATGGTTTTATTGAAAGCCTTGAAAAATATTATGAAGATGATAATTTCATGGATGAAGAGATCATGGAAGCCCCGTGTGAAAACCAATTTTAGCAACATGAAGATGATCAGGAAAATTTGCAGCATGATCAATATTTTAGTACGGTGGAAGATGAAGGAGTTTTTCCTCTTGATAGTCAACATGAATTACATGAAATGTATCAGTAGTATGAGGAAACTTTATATACTCGTTCACTTGAAAATATCGAAGACAATCACTGTTTGAGAAAAAGGAAACAAAATGCCTTATCTCCTTTGTCTAAAGATGAGATAGATCAACTCTTGCACGGTCATGTTCCAGCTCAAGCTAAAGCAGATTTGCAGTGCACACATGGTCAAGAAAGTGTTGGTGAAACTTCTTCCTCTTTTGAAAAGGATGACAGTCCAGTGAATAGCTTTATAGATCAGTAGGTTGAAGATGTCCATATGACTGAAAGTGATGAAAGAAAAAGGGTCGGTTCAGATATGTCCATAGAAGAAGACAACATGCAAGGAAGTCCAGTTCTAATTCCAGAATGTGATAATGTCAAGACACCCATTTCATATGTAGATTCAGATTGTGATGACTAAGAAAACCTTGTACTAAGTCCCATGAAAGAGAACTATGCTGCAGAAATCATCTGGGATGAAGAAGACAGAGTTTTGGATCCAAATGTTCTCATGTCATCAGAACGCAGTCTTCATGAAGAGGTAATCCAGTAAGCTCATGAACAACAAGATGAGATTTTTTCTCAAGCAAGTGAAAAAGTTCCTCTGGATGAATTTATGGTAGATGATAGAAATGTTATTGTTAGGTTTCAAGAATCATTTGAAGTTTCTTTTCTCATTATTGATGAATGCAAAGACAATCTGGCTGTCATATCATATGAAGATGATCTACAATATATCCAGACTTCAGCAGACCAGACCATTCAGGACTCCCTTTCAAATTCTTCCTCGTATGTCTCATGTTTTGAAATGTTCTTTGAAGAGGAAATATACTCATCTATTTGTTTAGAAATTTTTGAAGACCCGGAACATACTCTTATTTATGAAGAAAGACCAGAATCAAGAGAAAAAGATACCTTGTTTTTCCAGCAAGAGGTCAATCTTCCTTTTTTTCAGGATCCAATGGCAGATTTGTTGTAGTCAACAGTGAAGGTGATTATTGTAGTATTCTGATGAAGGAGATCATGGTCAATTATGTTTTTGGAAGCCCAGTTACCAGTATCTGTTGTTGACCAGAAGATCTGATCAGGAGAATCAATCAAGGAGGCATCTACTTGATTGGTTACATTGGAAGACACATTACACATGATTGTACATATTGCATTAGTACGTAGGTGGCTTCCATCATGATTTGAAACCCTCAAACCTTAATGGATTGCTGCCATTGAAACAAGTTTTGTAAGTTCTTGTTTTAGTTAAGTCAGTCATGAGTCATTTCCTTTTGCATTGAGTCAGTTTTTCAGTCATGTTGGTTCCATAATTAAGTCGGTCTAAGTCAGGTTTCAGTCAATAAATGAGTTAGAGTCTTGTGTGGTTTGTCGAAATAATGACTCCATAGCCCAATGGACGAAGGCACTGTCTGCTCACCCAAATATCTACAGTTCTTGGCACCTCCAAGGAGCTAGAGCTACCATCCCCCATTGGAGCCAATGTTAGAGTCGGTCTTGTCAGTCCTCCGTCAGAGATCGAAACTCTTTCTGCATTTCATTTTTAGGAGTCTCGCTCCATTCACTCAATTGCATTCCACTAGGGGCATGCCATAATCTGACGGGGAAGGTCATGTTAGTCATTTCCCCTCATGTCTGGCACTTGCTGGGTTAGGTCTTTTGTCAATGTTCACTAAAGTCCATGACAGTTAATGTTCAATCTTTTAATGGATGAGAGTCATTTTCAGTCATTAGGTCTAGGGGTTAGTCAATTTGGTCTTCAACCATGTCCAATAAAGCCATGTAGGCCAGAGGGAGGCCCTTACAAAGTTGTGATTCAAAGATTTTCATCATCATGTTGACAGATTATGATTGTTCTTCAAAACTCTGTTTTGAAGAAAAGTCAAGCAGTGTGTCATTTGTGGTAAATTTCAAAAAAGTTTCTGGTTGATCTCTTCAGGCACAGTCATGGTTTCCTTAGCCAAATGCCATGTCATGCGACCCTTGCAAAAAGTGCCAAAATTTTCATCATTTTAGCTAAAATTCAAAGGGAAAAGTGAAATATAGAGTTGCATTAAATCAGTGAAAAGTTTCAAAACAAAACATTAGCAAAGTGGGTTTTGAAGAAACAAAAATCAAACCCATGACTCCAAAGTCTTTATAAAGAATTTCCACAAGCAAACAAAATCATTGTGCATACCAAGGTAAAGAGAAACATTGCAAAGTGAGTGGGAGAAGCAAGCACGCATTTTGGGTGAGTTTGTAGGTGTTTTCCAAAGCGCAACGCACATAGAGGGGTGTGACGCACATAGAGAGCGTGGCGCACACAGCACAACCCTGCAGTGGTGGAAATACATGGGCACGACGCACATACAGAGTGCGATGCACTGGGTTTGCTGCGCGGTGCACACCCACAAAGGCCCGAAATTGTGCAAAATTTGCATCAAATCACTTTGAAACCCTTCAAATTGACAAGTAGGGTCTACATCTTTCTTGCTCATCAAATTGTGAATGTAATGATGGTTCATGGCCGTTTAGAGTTGCAAGAAAAACGCCTAAAACCTACCACTTGAAATTATCAAAACCATTGTTTCTAGGGTTGCAAACTTGTTGTGTTGATACCAAGGCTCCTTTTTCACCTCTCATTTTTTCCCTTCTTTCCATTGTTCCCTTCTTTCCTATCCCATTTTTCCCTATTTTCCCTACCCTAAAACAGTACTAAACCCCTAGTCCCTATCCCTTCCACTCATTTGTCAACATGACACCCCAAAACCCTACCTTATAAAAATCCCCAAACCCTCCTACATGTTCCTAAACAAAATTTCTCCCCATAACCCCTATTCCCATCATATTATTCCCCTTCCTAACACTCCCTTTTTGCATTGTTCCCCTTGGTGGCAGATATCACAACAACACCTAGTTTCATACCATCATCAAAGGCCACCCAAGCACAGTCCATATACAACAGTCATGGAATCGGAGCACTCATCGAAATATGAAATGGAGACCCAAAGTGATTCATCCTCGGAAGAACAGGCTCCCCGGAGACATCACAAAAGTGGCAAACATGTTAGGGATGAGCCAACTACCCTCACAGAATCGCAAGCCTGCCCTCTTGCTATGTCATGTTTCCAGTATCTATCATGTTTTGAGTTTTGTTGAAGGGTGGATAATGTTCGAGTTCATCATGAGTTGGCCCGTCTTTTTGTGCTTCACTTACATGGAGGTCACTCTATCTTGGCTGGGGTCACTTTCACACTGACACCCGAAACAGTCTTATTAGTAGCCAGCATACCGAATGTTGGAGAACAGTGGCACAAGAAACAGAAGGTGGATAGGTAGCATTATGAGCCTTACATTAAGGCCAGTTTCTTGAGGCAGCTCCAAAGAGTTTTTCCATTCAGATATGTGAAAGATGAATATGCTCCACTCATGAAATTACTCATGAAATATTTTCAGCTGTGAGGGGAGGTTCTCTCGTTTATATGCCTAACACATCAAGTTGCTGATGCACTTTACCAGGGTATGGATGATGAACATCCCATATTTTATTTGCAGGAACATAGAGAGGATGAACACCTTCATGCAACACAATACCCCTCAGCAGCAACTTAACAATGTTTATCATTTTGATCTTATTAATATTTTGGTGGATCATTAGCTAGGATTGCAGGGCATTGCTTGGGAGGACTTCATCTCCCGTGACCTCTTCAACACTTCATAGGTATTATCTAAGGTTGAACATGAGATAGGTGGTCCTTCTCATCAGTATGAGTGCCATGAGACCACTGCTATGCCAGTATTCATCACCTATCAGAGAGGCAGTAGGCATTTTTTTGCAGCAGCAAAGTGAGTGTTATCTCCACCCGAGGTCGAAGGGGCCTCACTTCCGACATTGTCAACGCAGGTACAGGACAAGGGCAAGAGGCCCATGCATGACGAGGGGCCATCAGGTGAACAAGAGGTTGACTTCATCCTCATTCATGATGATGATGCAGATGAGGAGAGTGTCAAACTTAGGAGGACCATCGAGGAGTAGAAAACAGAGATCCAAGACTTGTAACTCAATTTGGAGAGGGCCAAATGGGTTATAAGGTATTTTGAGCAGAGGAACAAATAGCTTGAGGACCAGCATGAGATCATGGAGCTGCAAAACATCCGTGAGAATTGCCAAGCTGCACAACATAGGAGGATTAAGCTCACTCCATTGGAGCAAGAGATTAACAATGACTGAGAGTCTTGGCTCCAGCGTATCAACATCCACCTTGAGAGACTATTAGAGAAGAACGACAAGGAAAAAACCATATTGAGGCGGATGGTTTATCACTACAGGGCATGGAACATGAGTTCAAAGGCTCGAATAAGGAGTTTGAAGGCAAAATTGAGCAAAGAGACAAAGAGGCAAAATAGGAAAAAAGAGCAAGATCAGCTTTGAATATTGGTTGAAGCCTCTATGGCCCAGCATAGAACCTCATAGAGGATCTCCAGCCCAAATTTCAAGAAATTTGGGGCAATTTTGGTCACATGACAAATTTTTGGTCACAACACAGGGTTTTTCTCCCTGTGCGCTGCGCCACTGGCGCGATGCTTAGGATTAGGGGCTCCAAATCACAAATGGCTTGCATTTTTGGATTCAACATGAAAAATCATGCCTGCTGGTGCATGGAAAAGAAATTTGGGCATGATTTGAGTCCCCAGGAGGTCAAAAACACTCAAACAAATGACCTCTCTACCCCTATTTTGACACACAGGAAGCAGTCTTGGGAGAATGAAGTGTTGGAGGGGCACATGACCACCAAATTCAGAAATTCCACTTAGGTTGGAAAGTAGATAGGCCAGGATTTCCAACAAGCACACGTGGGAACAATTTGGACTCCTAAAAGTACCTCAGAACAGCCTCCAACGTGGCGCGGTGCATATAGAGAAAAAGGCCAAAATCACTTCTGCTTTGCGGCATTTCGATTCGCGACTTTCTCCAAGTGGGCCCGCTCATCTACACTACACGTTTTTCAGCAACTAAGCCAAAATTTAAAGAGTTTGGCTTCTATCCAAGTGGAAAAGGAAGACGAGCAGTAACCCATGCCATTTGTCATTTTTGTAACGCTGCATCTGTAACTAATGGTTGGCTTTCCATTTCCAGTTTGTAATCATTTGCAAAACTCCCCAACTCTTGGTCGTTCTATTTCCTAATGGCATAGTCTATTTATTGTATGCAAACTATTTGCAAAGTGTTGGTTGGTTGTAATTTCTAGGAGACTATGGGAGAGAAACTCAGTTCTTCATTGTATATTTTGACAGAGAATTAATGAAAGGCAGTGGCTCTGGTTCCTGAGATTCATGTGGTGTGAGTGTAGAAAATGTGTTCTCTTTATGTTTCATATGCATTTCGTTATGTTTCACAGTTCATTCATATTCATTTCAGTTAAATTTTCCAAGTAAGATAAGGTAGAATTCATGTTTATTGCTTTGCCTGTGGGAAAATTTCATGTTATGTGTTCTTCTTCTGTTGAAAAGGATTCATGTGTTTATGCCCTTTTCACCCTCCTAAACAATCTTTCCATTCCGCATTACTTCAAATTTAATTGCTAGACTTTCCGCCTGTCTTGCTTCATGAAGTAATCTATGCCTTTGTGTTAAATTCTCTGCTCATTATTGTTTGTTGGTCCCATACCATCCCAGAAACTCAGTTATTTATAAAAATTGCTTCTTGTTTCCATATTTAGTTACTAGCCTAAAATCAATATTCACTGTAATTCATCTTAGACCATATCATTTATTTATTCACTGAGCATGACACGGAGAGAGCCCTCTCCTGTTTTGGTAGGGCTAGCTACCAGACTGGGTGTGGTTTGTGGTTACCCTGAATTTTGCCTTCCTTAAGCCTAAGGCAGATTTAGGTGCTAACACGTACCATGTTTCTTTTTCACAAACAAGACCAGTGTGCCCCAAGGTGATACACTTGGCCTAATGTATCACTTGTCCAACATTTCCTTCAACTACAACTCAACTCCACTAGCTCAGGTGTGATCATCATGTAAGGTGTTTTTGATGTTGGAGCTACCCCTAGCATTAACTCAATAGAAAAGTCTACCTCCCTGTGAGGTGGAAAGTCTAAAATGTCCTCAGTAAATACATCCTGAAATTGTTGTAGAATTGGGTACTTAAAACATCTGCATCCTCAACCTCCTTACCTTTGTCACTAGAAATGTGCACTTTGAATAACACACACCATTTTCTGCGACTGTGATTTTCCTGCATAGTTGTCACCATCCAAAATGATGTGGCTTTCTTCTTTCCCTACAAGACTGTCAATTCCCCATTGTCATCCACACACTCAATGGCTTTGTCATAAAAATCCACCTTGTTTCTATGAAGGTACAACCAATCCATGCCCAACAACATACTGTATGATCCCAACGGTAATACATTCAAATGTGTTGCAGTATGCATACCATTCAAATCAAATGCACAATATCTTACCCAATGATGGACTCGCTTCTTTGTACTGTATCCAACAACACTAACAAAGATTATGCATGCAATTCCTTACTCAAACCAAACTTATCCACAAATTTAGGACTAATATAGCTATAATTAGATCTAGGGTCAATCAAAATAGAAATAACTTGATCAAAATGATTATTGTCCATCTCAATGATAGATGTCTAGTTCTCTGCCTATCTAATGTCCATGGTTTCATAAATACGAGGAATACTCTGCCTCACATCCCTAACAATCTGCACCTCCTGTGCACTGTATATATTAGGCCTACCACCCTAATTCCGCGGACAATCTCCCCTAAGGTGTTCCTCCCCACATGTCCAACACTCCAACTATCTAGTATCATTATCTTTATGTTGTTGTTGTGATCCATGTCCCTACGCAGATGCATTAAACTTGTTTTGAGGTGCCACATTTTCTTTCTCCCTTGCATTTTCAGGCCTTGCTCTCTTAGGCTGCCATTTACCATTACCTTTATCTTTCCCTTTCCATCCTTGCTAAGATTCATTCTTACTCTTTGATTGTTCATAACAATGCTTCAATTTCCCAATGACTTCCTCAAGCGACCGAGGTTCATCATACTCAATTTGATATATAAATTCTCATGGAAATCCACTAACAAATCACTGAACTTTAGCCTTCTCATTTGTAGGTTACGATACATACATCAATAGCTCCAACAAATTGGTCCTGTACTCTTCATCTGTCACTGTCCCCATATTTAGCTCATAAAATTCTTTGGCCTTACTGTCGTAGTACCTTTATGACAACTATTTCTTCCAGGAGAGCCTCTTGAACTCATGCCAACTCAAGTAATTTGTCCTGATGTCTTTGACCCACTTCACGTCTTCCCACCAAATGTATGCTTTACCTTTAAAGCTGAAGTTAATGATTATGGCCTTCATGTTATATGTGTACTCATGAAACTCAAAGAATTTGTTCAACCCAAGTGTCCAAGCCTCTGCATATTTTGGCTTCTTCAAATCTCCATCAAAAGTAGGTGTTTTTGCTTTCTTAAATTCATTTGGAAAGTATCCCCTATCACTCCTCTTGTATGGATGATAACAATGATGATCATGATGTATATCTGAACCAGAACTAGAATAGTACCTGTAATTTTCACCCCTCCTATCCAAAGTGTCCAACAACCTGCCATATCTCACCATGTTAGTGTAAGAAATAATATTGAGAGGGGGGGGGTGAATCAGTATTATCAAACTCTTCTCAATTTATACAAATATTTTCAGATCCGACAATTTAAACTTTCATATACCTTCCAAACTTACAATTAAATGTTTGCAATTAATTTGTATGTGAGAACCATAAAATAATGAGCAGGAACACAAAATAGACAGTCACACCAAGGAACACAAGATGTAAGGTGGAAACCCAATGTGGGTGAAAACCACCTGCTGCAATATGTCTCTATCTTCTTTGAATGATGATTTTGTACTGGTGCAGTCTTTTACCAGTACGCAGGCTGCAACCTGCAGAGAGCTACAACCCTCTCTCTCATTTTCCAGCTTCTCTTGGAAGGGAGCAACAACCCCCTTAGCTTTTGTACTAGCTAAAATACTAGTATGTAGGTGTTGATCTACAAAAGGCTACAACCTTCTCTTTTCTTCCAGGGACCATGCTTCATAAATTTTCAAACTAGATCCAAAACATCAAATACATGTGCATCACCCAATCTCCTTTAAACAAATAACTTCTCAGAATGCAGTAACCAGAAAATAACACCAGTAACCAGAGACCAATTTAAACCCAAATCTCTGCAGAAACAAATAAAAGATAGCTAAAATATATTTCTGGAAAGGTCTGCAATTTCACCGAAGGAAACCTGCGAATATCCACAGTTCTTCTGTGTCTAGACTGCACAGCTCCGCACCTACACTGTCTACCCGACAGCGCACCTCCGCACCTGATCAGTATACTACGCTGCGTACCTCTACACCTGTGCCTTTTGCTACTCTACGTACCTTCACATCTGATCCATCTACTACGCTGCATACCTCCGCACCTGCACCTTCTGCTGCGCTGCGTACCTCCACACCTGCGCTGTGGATCGCCTGCGGACCTCCGTATAGAGCCAAATTATCAGTCCTCCAATGTGCCACAGACTATCAGATCCACAGATCTGATCATGCACCAAAGAGATCATGACCTATCAATAGATCTCCCTTATAATTTACAGTCTTCTCCTTGATTTAGATCTAGCATTTCAAACCAACCACCCAAAATTTCAGATCTTAAGATATTCAATTTTCACAAGTATCTAGCCAAATGATCTCCTTTCCTTTTTATAGGCAAGCCCTTACTCAAACCATGGATCAAAACCATAGAAAACCAATACAAGGGATCCAAAAACTTGGTGTAATATTTTAGATGCCAAAACCACGAACCAAAACCATAGGATCAAAAACGTCGGACTAAATAGCATGGACCAAACATAAGATGCACGTTTTTCTCTACATGAAAGTCCGTGCATTTTGGGTTCGCACCTTTTGTGCAGGAGACCTGCGAACATATCCGCACCTTTGCAACGGTTCTCCTATGCAACCTGTCGATGACCGCATCTTTTGATCTGTGCACCTGCGGAACCAGAGAATAACCTTGCTGCACTATAATTTATCATCAGAGATGAGTGGGTTGCCATCAAGTACAACATATGTATCATAATGCCAACAATCTCCCCCTTTGGACTTGATGGCAACAAAAACCAGTCACTCTCCCCCTTTGACATCAAGGGCAAAAGGACAGACTACCATACTCCCCTTGAGTACCTGCTGAAAACTCTGAACGAGCTCCCCCTTTGTATATGCTCTGTGCTGAAATGTTGTCTGACATAGAGACAAGAACAACTATTATCATCAGAATCAACCTTCAAACCAATACACATAGATCTCGATCAACATCTATACCACCAAAAACACCTGTGAAATCAAACCAAGAACTTCTAATATAATGCCAACAATGCATTAGAAGAATATATGCTCCCCCTAAACTAGTGTCAGATGGTCTCTGACAGACCCATATCGGACCCACATAGACTGGCAAATGTATGTGTATCCACCTACGTACAACAGACAAGATTCAATAGCAGGATGATGCATCAACAACCCCCGACTTCTGTATGAGGTAATCAAATGTCTCCCTGGGCAATGGTTTGGTGAGTATATCAGCAACTTGTTCCTTGGAGAGAATATACTCCAATTTGACCTTTTGTTCCAGCACTTGTTCCCAGAGAAAATGATACTTGATAGGTACGTGCTTAGTCTTTGAGTGCATGATAGGATTCTTTGAAATGCTAATTGCACTTGTATTATCACAAAAAATGGAAATAGGTGAAGTACTAGTGACTTGGAGATCTTGCAATGTTTGCATCATCCAAAGGAGTTGTGTGCAGCAATATGCAACAGCTACATATTCTACTTCAGCTGTAGATAGGGCAATGGAACTTTGTTTCTTGCTGAACCAAGATACTAATCTGGAACCCATGAAGAATGCACCTCCACTAGTGCTTTTTCTGTCATCCACGCTTCCGGGCCAATCTGCATCTATATAAGCATGAAGTGTGAGATTTGTATCTCTAGGATACCATAAGCCATAGTTTTGAGTTCCTTGAAGGTACTTGAAGATTCTCTTAACTACCCGAAGATGAGTTTCCTTTGGATTTGCCTGAAATCTTCCAACTATTCCCACTGCATGCATGATGTCTGGTCGGGTACGTGTTAAATAAAGCAGACTTCCAATCATGGATCTATAGGTTGGTTGATGTACTGTTTTTGATTCATCATTTGCACTGAGGCTGCATCCTGTAACCATAGGGGTACATACTAGTTTCAAATCTTCCATGCCATATTTCTTCAAGATTTTCTTGAGGTACTTGGTTTGAGATGAAAAGATATCGCCTTCATTTTGTTGGATTTGTATACCAAGGAAATATGTGAGCTCACCAAGCAGGGACATTTCGAATTCTTTCTGCATTACCAAGGCAAAGTTTTGACTCATGGCTTCTTCATTGCTGCCAAAAATGATATCATCAACATATACAACAAGTATTAGCATTTTATTATTGTCAACTTTTATGTATAGATTGCTGTCTGTTGATCCTTTTGCAAAACCTTATTGATGAAGGTACTCATCCAAACGAAAATACCAAGCTCTTGGAGCTTGTTTAAGGCCATAGAGAGCCTTTCTGAGTCTGCATACAAGATTTGGATCATTTCCAAGTATAAACCCATCTAGTTGCTTAATGTACACTTCTTCATTCAAGTCTCCATTCAGAAATGCAGATTTTACGTCCATCTGAAATACCTTGAACTTCCGAAAGCTAGAGAGAGAAAGGAACATTCTTATAGCCTCAAGTCTGGCAACTGGAGCAAAGGTTTCTTCAAAGTCTATGCCTTCTTGTTGCGCATATCCTTTACATACAAGTCTTGCCTTGTTCCTAACCACATCCCCGTTTTCATTCAGCTTATTTTTGAAAATCCATTTTGCCCCTATGACATTCTTATCGATTGGTCTAGGAACCAACTCCCAAGTGTTATTCTTTTCAATCTGTTCGAGCTCTTCCTCCATGGCTTTGACCCAACATTCATCTTTGCACGCCTCTCTTACATTTTGCGGTTTAGTGGAGGATAGCAATGCCAAATAGCTTGAAGCTTCTACTACTGATCTTCTTGTTTGTATACCAGCCTCTTTCTACCCCAAAATTTGAGATTCTGGATGATTCTTCTGAACATACCTAGATGGAAACTTATCTTCTATCCTTATCTATTCTTCTAGTGCCTCACGGGTTTCTTCTTCATCATGAATCTGATTTGATGTTGATGGATAGTCTTCATCGTCTTCGAAATCTTCATATCTTACCTGCCTAGGAGTGTTTTCTTCTTCATCAACCACTACATCAATACTTTCAACAATTTTTCCAAGCCTTTTATCATAACACTTGTAAGCTTTGCTGTGGGGAGATTAACCAAGTAGAATTCCTTCATCTGCTCTAGGTTCAAACTTGCCAATATGTTCATCAGTATTTTTGATATAGCATTTGCTTCCAAAAACTTTGAAATATTTCACCGAAGGAGTCTCACTATACAAGAGCTCATGAGGAGTTTGAGTGTTGTTCACCTGGACATTTGTTTTGTGGAGAATAACAACTGCAGCAAATGTAGCTTCACCCCAGAAAGTTGCGGGAGTTCCAGATTCATCAAGCATAGCACGAGCCATTTGTTGAACCGTTCTGTTCATCCTTTAGAATACTCCATTTTGCTGAGGAGTCCTGGCTGTAGAGAATTCTCTTCTTATTCCATGTTCTTCACAAAAATCGAAAAATTCATTTGAGGTAAACTCACCACCTCTATCAGACCTGAGGCATTTAATTTTGTGATCTGATTCGTTTTCAACC
>APFE031345667.1:327956-363215 GCA_000404065.3 Pinus taeda | reverse complement strand
TATCAGACCTGAGGCATTTAATTTTGTGATCTGATTTGTTTTCAACCAAAGCTTTGAAAGATTTGAATTTTTCGAAGGCTTCATCTTTGTGCTTCATAAGTCCTATCCAACACATCCTGGAAAAGTCATCTATGAATAATATAAAGTATTCTTCTCCCTGAGGTGACCTTTTCCTAGATGGACCACATACATCAGTATGGACAAGCTCAAGTGGCCTGCTAGCTGATCCTTCCTTCTCAGGAAAGTTAGTTCTGGTTTGCTTACCAAACTGACATGAATTGCATATTGTATTGCCTGGAATTCTGATGTCTGGAAGACCACGAACTGCCTAATATTTGCATGATTTCCTTATTTGTGAGAAGCTTAGGTGCCCCAATCTTTGGTGCCATAGCCAGTGTTCATCATTCTTGCTTAGATAGCATTGATGTTGTCCTTCTTTGAATATGTATAAATTATTTGGAGTTCTGATGCCTTCAATCACTATTTTTCCTGTATTAAGATCACGAACACTACATCCATTTGATCAAAATATTACCTCAATTCCTTGATCGCACATCTGACTGACACTCAATAGCTTATGCTTTAAGCCATCAACATACATAACATTTCCTGCTTTGACCTTTTCTTTTAAAACAACAGAACCTTTACCTTTTATGAGTGTAGGGGTGTCATTTCCAAATGAGACCTTCTTCTCCTTCTCCAAGGCACTATATGACTGAAGTTTTTCTTTATCACTTGTCATATGTTTTGAACATCCACTGTCGATGTACCATTGATTTTCCTGCCCTTCTGCATATAAGGCTATACCACATCTTTCTGGTTGTGGTTCTTTCATTCTCCATGTTTTGATATTTGAGGCTTGCTCCTTCTGAGTTGTCTGCCGAAACCTGCTTCTGCATTCAGAATCTTCATGACCAAAATTATTACAAATACATTCTATTTCATTTTCAAGAGCATAAAAGTTATTGTAGGTCCTTTTCATGATCCCAGTCATACTCCTCTTTTTTGAGTTTCTCTAGTCATGATAGTTTTGTAGGCAACACACTGAGCTGCTTTGTGTCCAAAGTTGTGACAAGAGAAACATTGGCCATTGAAGAAATTCTTGCGATTATCATCCTTGCAGACCGAATGATTGTAGTTTTCATTGACATCCATTCTTGAGGAAAATTGAGAATGATTTACCTGTGGCCTGTTGTAGCTTCTATTTATCCTTGAAGTAGTTTGCCCCTGATTTACTTGGTGATCTATATTCATTCTTGAAGAAAAATGTCCCTGATTTACCTGGTAGTCTTTATTGGGCCTTTGCACACTCCTCCTTGCTGCATCAAGATAACTTTTGGAGGTGGATGGTTTTTGCACTTGAGATGCTTCTTCATTATATCCCAGACCTATCTTGATTAGTGGAGAAGGCTGCACATTGATAATCTCATCTAGAGTTTC
Organism: Pinus taeda; assembly: GCA_000404065.3. Classification (NCBI taxonomy): domain Eukaryota; kingdom Viridiplantae; phylum Streptophyta; class Pinopsida; order Pinales; family Pinaceae; genus Pinus; species Pinus taeda. The sequence goes on along the minus strand of APFE031345667.1, from coordinate 361,775 downwards.
AGATCCTTTAACAAATCTAAGATTAAGAGCTTTTGTTTTCTCAATCTCTTTTCTAAGTCCCATAATTCACATTCTAACTTTTCATGATGTTTTTCCCTTTCAGCCAGTGGAATTTGCAGAGTATCAATAATCATATTTTTATCTTCTAAACAAATTTTGAGTTTAGAAATCTCCTCATAAAGACCTTCTTCATCTATAGCATCCATGAAATCATCATCTTCAAAAGCCATTAAAAGTCTATAATTATTACCTTGTTCATCTTCATCACTATTTGAGAGTCCATCACTGTCTTCTTGAGTGTAGTAGCTTTTCTTACTTACATTTTTCTTCTTGCTCCATCTAACAGGTTCCTTACCTTTTTCAAGCTTATCTTTATGAGGACACTTGGCAGTATAGTGACCGACTCTTCCACAAGCAAAGCATTTGAAGGGTAACTTACCTTTGAATCTTCCAGCACCCCGTTGAAGGTTCTTGACAAAATTTGATTCTTCCTCTTCTTCTGACATATACCCTGACTCATAGTAATCTCCTTTGCTTGAAGCCTTGAATGCGGCTTCTCTTCTGTCTGATGGTCCTCCTTTCCTCATTTCGTAAGTAGTTATAATTCCATGTAGCTGCGACATGGTAATTTTCTATAGATTCTCCTTTTCTTCTATAGCAGAAATTTTTGATGCAAACTTAGGAGACAAAGATCTTAGAACCTTTTCAACCACAACAATCTCTTTTATTTCTTCACCCAAGTTTTTCATACAATTAACAATCTCATCTATACGTAGGAAATAGTTAGCCATACTTTCATCATTATACATTCTGGGATTCTCATACTGAATTCTGAGGGTTTGAAGTTTTGCTCGTTTTACCTATTCATCTCCTTGATAGCTCATAACGACCTTGCCCCATATTTCCTTAGCGGATTTATATTGCATAACCTTGACGAATTCCGATTGAGATAGACATCCTAATAGAGTATTGACTGCTTTTGCATTGGTTTCATATTTCTTCTTCTCAGCTGGAAATGTTGGAGTTGCTGATGGAAATGTGTACCCTGTATCTATGATATCCCAGACTTCTGTACCAAGAGATTGAAGATAGGCTGTGACTCTTACCTTCCAATAGACGAAGTTGGTCCCATCAAAAATTGGTGGCCTAGTCGATGCTTCTCTCTCGTAGTTGCTCATGGTGATAGATCTTCCTTCAAGTGATCAAGCTTCTTCTAAAGGACCCTCTTTGATACCAATTGTTAGAAATAATACTGAGAGGGGGGGGGGTGAATCAGTATTATTAAACTCTTCTCAATTTATACAAATATTTTCAGATATGACAATTTAAACTCGCATATACCTTCCAAACTTATAATTAGATGTTTGTCATTAATTTGTATGTGAGAACCATAAAATAATGAGCAGGAAGAAAAAATAGACAGTCACACCAAGGAACACAAGATGTAAGGTGGAAACCCAATGTGGGTGAAAACCACCTACTGCAATATGTCTCTATCTTCTTTCAATGAGAAACTTCTTCTTACAATGATTTTGTACTGGTGCAGTCTTTTACTAGTACACAGGCTACAACCTGCAGAGAGCTACAACCCTCTCTCTCGTTTTCCAGCTTCTTCTGGAAGGGAGCAACAACCCCCTTAGCTTTTGTACTAGCTGAAATACTAGTATGTAGGTGCTGATCTACAAAAGGCTACAACCTTCTCTTTTCTTCCAGGGACCATGTTTCGTAAATTTTCAAACTAGATCCAAAACATCAAATACATGTGCATCACCCAATCTCCTTTAAACAAATAACTTCTCAGAATGCAGTAACCAGAAAATAACACCAGTAACCAGACACCAATTTAAACCCAAATCTCTACAGAAACAGATAAAAGATAGCTAAAATATATTTCAGGAAAGGTCCACAATTTCACCGAAGGAAACCTGTGAATATCTGCAGTTCTTCAGTGTCTAGACTGCGCAGCTCCACACCTGCACTGTCTACCCGAAAGCGCACCTCTTCACCTGATTAGTATACTGCATTGTGTACCTCCGCTCCTGCGCCTTCTTCTGCTCTGCGTACCTTCGCACCTGATCCATCTACTGCGCTGCGTACCTCTGCACCTGCGCCTTCTGCTGCGTTGCGTACCTCCGCACCTGCGTTGTGGATCACCTGCGGACCTCTGTATAGAGACAAATTATCAGTCCTCCAATGTGCCACAGACTGTCAGATCCACAGATCTGATCATTCGCCAAAGAGATCACGACCTATCAATAGATCTGCCTTATAATTTACAGTTTTATCCTTGATTTAGATCTAGCTTTTCAAACCGACCACCCAAAATTTCATATCTTAAGATATTCAATTTTCACAAGTATCTAGCCAAATGGTGTCCTTTCCTTTTTATAGGCAAGCCCTTACTCAAACCATGGATCAAAACCATAGAAAACTAATACAAGGGATCCAAAACCTGGGTTTAATATTTTAGATGCCAAAACCGTAGACCAAAACCATAGGATCAAAAACGTCGGGCTAAATTCCATGGACCAAACATAAGATGCACGTTTTTCTCTGCATGAAAGTCCGTGCATTTTAGGTTTGCACCTTTTGTGCAGGAGACCTGCGAACATATCCACACCTTTGCAACGGTTCTCCTGCGCAACTTGTCAATGACCGCATCTTTTGATCTGTGCACATGTGGAACCAAAGAATAACTTTGCTGCACTATAATTTATCATCAGAGATGAGTGGGTTGCCATCAAGTACAACATATGTATCATAATGCCAACAGTCAGCCCTATCTAACCTGTGGCTACCAAGATACCTACTGCCATATGCCTCGTTAGTTCTGTCCTCTTGTCCATGGATGATCTCAAGTGGCCCTTGTCGATGAAATTATGACAAACTCTGAAGGAGTATTCCATTAACCTCTACTTGTTTCTCTTGTGCTTGTATGATCCTATCACTGTCTACCTTACAACTCCTTATTTCTTCCTTCAAGCTTCTCAACGTGTCTACAAAATTAAAGAGTTCCCACCACGCTACTCATTTGATTCATAGGGAAATTCTATGTAGTCTACCATATTTCTATTCATTCTAACCTTTCTCATACAAGGCATAATATGTCAGAGAAACCAAATCATAATAAACCAATGTACCTTGGTATAATTTGGGGTGGATACCTCATTTGCAAGATCATCAAGATCAACATGATACATGTATAAACATAATCATAACAACATATAACAACAAAATGCACCAACACATAACATCATTCTAGCTAGACTCCAATCATCATTGCATGACCATATCAATACACATACTATGACCTCATGCATGACAACATCAACCATACCAGTGTACTTGGACAATGCTCAATCATTAACATAGATGATACACCATCATACATGTGGACAACACATCATCATAAACATGGACAACACACACTCATAAACACATATAATCAAGCATAAGCGGACAATACTTGTATCAATAGGTAGCAACATGTAACGAAGTATACAAGAATGATACATAGAGGCAACATATAACAACATGTAACCAATTACACACTTATGACAACATACTTCATACAACAACGTCCTCTTTCACGTGGCGACATCACTACAACCATGAATGACAACATGCATATGCAACAAGCACATATACCACAAGGATTACTAACACACATGAAAACGACATGAATGCATGACCAACACACTAGCCATCTAGTCCAAGGGGTGAACCATACTCTGATACCACTCTTTAACACCCTCCTCCCACATCTACCCAAGTAACTATCCAACCACGGTAAACATGTGATGAGAGGCTATTATGATTGGATTCAACCTCCTAGGTGACCTTAAGGAAATGGAATCAACGAAAACACATCATACAAACCTTCCACGTCAGCTACATCACCCTTAAGACACATCCCAACAATTCTAGTAACCAACCCCGGGGTCCCATTGAGGTTTTAGGTCACTTAACCTCTAAACACTCCCATGCTATGGACCTGACAATCTTCAGGAGGCTATGGACGCTCTCATGACAAGAAATGCCAACATCTAAGGACTATTTTTCTCAGTGTTATGCCAGTTTCCCTAGGATTTGAGCCACTTTTTCAGGCCTAGAGCCTAGGTCATTACCCAGAATTGAATGACACCTTTAGAATAGGAAAATAATAAAGAAACAATGATGAAAATGCAAACACTTGAACAAGCTATTAAACAAACCTCTACTAGCCATGATAGGCATTTTGTTAAACATGTCACAAATATATAATCTACAGGTGTAAACAACAAATTTATGCATACGGGTCTCATACATATCCGAGAATCACTATGAAGCATTGTTTCCTTATATCATTTGTTGCATAATAATGTATTAGGTCAAAGATACATTGTTTATTCATTTACAAGTAAAAACATGATGAGAGTCATGCATAGCTATTATCATAAAACATATACATAACCAGCATAATAACAACAGAAATACCATGAATACATCATCCATAGAATCCACATATAAGCCAATACATTTACACATGAAAAACCAAGGGAATGAATTTCTCATTAATGAATGTAGAAACCAATCGGGGATGGACTACCATGTTCCACCTAACCATAAATTGGCTAAGCGAAATCTCTCTTCAGCTAGTCACCCCTGTACCATATTCCAAGCATGAATGTGGGACTCATAACCAACTAAAAAGAACCAAACAAGCATGGATGCTAGTAGAGTTATCCACCTACACAATGAGGAAATTGAGTGCCTCCTAGTCTCTCAAGCTAAACTGTAATCCATAGTCTGATCTAGGGATCACTAGGCCCTACACCGAGACCAAGTCTCCAAGATTTACTGTACATCCCATCCCGGGACTACTAGGCCTAATAGAGAGCAATCCACCTCTTGGATTTACTATATATCCCACCATTCATTGACAAGGATTCCTAGGTCCACCAAGGCACACAGTCCTGGCTTTACCGCAACCCATAGTCTAGCTCAGGGGTTACTAGTCCAATGGATTTACTGTGATCCACAGTCTAGTTCAAGGACCACTAGGCCAGGTGTTTGTAATCTCATAGATCCACCCACTTAGGTTTGAATCCATCTGACAATTCAACTCAACTGAAGTATGAGAAACCATCTCATCAATGCTATCTGAAAATGGTAAGGCTAGGTTGAAAACACTATCACACCTGGAGAAACCCATGCCATGCTAGAAAAGAACCACATGCAGTACCATGCATGTCAAATCTAACAAGGAAATCACTCATGCAAATCAATACCTACAATGAATCATGTTGTAGCTGCTTGATCCTACTCTTCCTTTCTTACTCTTTCCTTCTTCTTGCCTTCTTTTCATTTCTTGATACAATGCCAAAGTGCTCCAATAAAAATCGAAGTGTCCAAGAGTGAGAGAGAGAGAGAGAATAATGAGTGAGCTCCAAAACTAAACTGACAAATGGTACCAACTAATCCTCAAAAGCCTTTTTATCATTTAGGCCTCTATTTTCTTCATTTTCCATTATTGTCACTCAATTTCCTCCTCACATGCAACCTATGACCTTTCCCCTTCCTTATCTCCTAATTTTCAATATTTTCATAAAGAATTGTGCCAAAAATGCCATTTTTCCTTTCCAAAGCCTTAGTCATTTCCTTTGTCAATTTCCTTAGCCATAATAAACCAAATGAACACCCACTAGGATGTCTTTCCCAACATTTAGCTTAGAATAAGTGTCCCATCAACTATGGTTATTATTTTTAACTTTTATTATATGAAATTTTCACCAGCATTGTTACAGTCTCCATAATATGCCCAAATAAACTTGTTCTGATACCAATATGATCTATGAACTACTATGGATATTCCATTGGACAGATTGTCACAATAAATTTGACAAAATTATACTTAAAAATATGAAATCCACACTAAGAGGGTTTACTTCTCTTTAGATTTTTGGATTTGTAAATTATTGTTTATTGCATATGCATGTAAATTATAATTATGTAGAAAATAAAAAAAAAAATGAAATAAAAACTCACAAGCCATGATTGACACAAGATATAGTTTGGGAAATCCTTTAGGGAGAAAACCCAACTGAAAGGTTAGGTCGCCTTGCTCTCTTTCTCTATATAGAAAATGGTTGCGAGTACAAAAAGTAAGGAATATGGACCTAGGAACACTTGACTGCATAAATCATCTTTTCCTTTTGTCTCCTACTCCCTCTTGACTACTCTCCTTATCAATGGAACAAATGCACTAAAAAAGAATGGAAATCATTTTCTCCCTAAGACCTAGCTATAACATTGTTCAATATCATACTAGTGGTTAGGTTTAACTCCCTCAAGTCTTAAGCATAGTTATAGTACAGACTCTTATAGAGTCTTCTTCATCGTGATTAGGTGGGTAGTCCCTTTTCCTTGAGTAATAGGGGTTGATGTGGCATCCTCTCAAATTATGGTGGTTGAAACAGGAAGGTCAACTTATAAGTGGCATAATTCTTGCATACAAAATTTCATTGAGGGTATTCTTATACCATTGGAAAGGTACTTGTGTGTAGACTAGGAAAAAATTGTGTGTAACTTATATTCCTTGAAAAACATTGTTTTATGCCTAAAAATTATCTTAGAAGGTTTTAGGACACAATTTACCAAACTAAGTCTCGATGGTAAAAATGGTCCCGTGAGCTTATTCTTTTACTTTTTGCACTCTAAACACATCAAGATAAATTAAAAACAATATAATGATCCAATATGGATTAGAAACAAAAATCACTAACTATGGTTGGTAAGAAATAAATTGTTTGAATGATACACATTAATTAATATTTGACATATTGGAGCTAGTATAATATGTATTAGAGTACAAGCAATAATTTAAACAACAAGAAATGTATTTGATAGCTTCCAATAAGATGTATTCCCACCATAATATTTTCTTCTATAATGAACCAATCTAGTTTTCTTAGTGTCAACGACATATTATCCAAATAAAGTTGACCAAAGGCCTAATAACCCATTACAATTAGCAGGAAGGAATAGAGAGAAATAAAAAAATATGTAAATATAATACCCCACCACATGGGGATCTTAGATGACATGTTTGATGACAAAGGAATGGTATCCTGATCTCTAGAGCTAAATTATGGCTTGCATATTCAAACTCAATTACTTTCAGGGAATTGAGAAATAGAAAATGCTTCAATGAAGGAACCATTACCTTGCAAGAGGATGGAAATCTTTAAAAATTGATGTTTTTGACCATCTTCTAGATATTAATCTAAGAGATTGGATGGTTTCACTATGCACTATTTTTGTTTTAGGCTTCCTACTGATTATTTCAACACTATTTTTAAGACACAAAATAAATGGGCCTTGGAAAAAGAATGCTCACATCAAACAACAATATTCTCCATTAATGAAATTTTATCAGCTGAAAATTTGACAAAAAATCATATGAAGAGCATCTAAATATCAATCCCAAGGAAAAACATGCTACAAAGGTTTAGTGTAATCACATTAATCACAAAAGTAGTCATAAGGAACAAATAAACTTGCTAACATATATGTTACTCAACAAAAAACTTTATTTACATTTCAAAATATCAAAACTCCAATTTAGTATGTTTTAAAGGGATACCAGATATCACAATCAAACAAATATCCAACACATATCTCATTGTGCATGTTGTAATTTCAAATTTCAAATTTTTATCATTCCCTAATTTCAATGGTTTGACACAATCTTTGCAATGCACAATATGTTTTGTCATTTCCCAATCTACAAAATACAATAAAAGAAATCAGAAATATTTTCTCTATAACGAAGGTTTTACGTGCCAATATTTTGATATATGATAGTCTACACATTAAAATGATGATATCCAACTCTATTCTTACCATTTTACCATTGTGTACAAATGCAAAATGATCAAAATATTTGTGTAGCTCCAATTGTTATCGAACTTCAAATAGTGTCCAATTATCCTCCATTGATAATGTTCTATGGAATTCACCATTTTTCATAACATCAAGTGAAACTATTGGAGAATGTGTTCCATCATCATCATCTTGTTCCTTTGGAACCCAAACCCATTTCCCTATTTGTCTAACATGTCTCCACCTATGGAATTTAAATGAGATATATAGCTTTTGTCTTGAAATCCAATACCTAAAAGAATCAAATTAAAATAATTTGTAACATCATATATTTATTACACTCATTAAAAACTCCCCTTTACTCTTCTAACCCTTGAAAATGAAGAAGCGTGATGCTGCTAAAATTAAAGAATATTGAAACAACTTGAAAGTAAATGTGTCATGACTCAATCTGCACTCTAGTTCTTCTCCACTTCAATAATGTACTCTCCTATCACATTCTGTGAAAAATAACTTGTAAATAGCTCATTATAAAGCTTTGAAAAAGCGTACATTTTACCTGTAAGCCTAATCAATTAATTTGAAACAATAATATGAAAGAACATAGAGAATGGCATGAGAATGCCACTATGCACATGAATGCCACCTTTTTCTTTCATTCCAATTTGTATATCTAAAAATAAATTGTAACAAAAAGAACTTACAAAAGAATCATCTACACTAGGCCATTCCAATAAGCTAAGTGAAGGTAAAGGGATGTCTTTGAGATATCCATGTGGTCCAGTTGTTTTTGGAAGAATGTATTCATATTTGTAAAGGAATATACCTTCCTTCTTTAACCATGTAGGATCCTTACTAGCATAGAGTAGTTTTCCTATTTTTGCATAAATAGCTTGGAAAAAACTTGTTATACATTCAACTAGTTCCCATTGCTTCCAATTTGATACTAGAATAAATGTAACCTTCATGTTGCAATAAAAGAAAACTAAAGAGATGTTGAAATCCAATAAGATTTAAATATAAATTGATCTTAACAAACTATGATATCAAATTGGTTATGCAAACTCACATTAACTATCAATTTGGGGAAATTTTGGATGAATATAAACTTTCTCTTTTGATATCTCTCTATAATCATATACACATGCCACTTGAACTTTCACCACCTTTTTTCCTCCATTAGTCATCTTAAATCATTTTACCAAACCTTTCTAATGGGTTTTAATGTACTACAAATGCCTTTCTTTTATTGCATCACTTCTAGTTGTCGATGGTTTCATTGTTACCCATGAACCAATAGATAATGGCATTGATGTTGATTCTCCTTCATCATCAATGTTGTTGTATAACACAATTGATTTCAACTCACTCTTGAGATATAATTGAGACATTGAAATTTACACCATACAAATGGAATAATGAAATTTGTGTAGTATGAACTTATAAATATAGAAAATGATTTTATGAGAAAGGACTTGATATGTGCGTTATTATGTTTATATTTGTAGGAAAAATACCAAAAAACATTGGAATAAGACAATTCATATTTGAAAACCTCTATTGCATGCATTTTCTTTCATTTATTTATTCTTTGAAATTCAACAAGATTTCTTGAATTTAAGTAGTATATAAAGAAAGATGGATCATCAACCCATGGATATATATATGTGGGAAAGTTATAGTATACTTGGTTTGTTGAAAGTAAGAAAAGAAACATCCACACACAATAAATTTACAACCAAACAACCATCGAAATAGTATTGAGAACATGTAGAATAAATCAGAAAATGATAGAAATTTCACCAATTTAACACATCAATATCCCCAAAATTGTGTTGAAGTCATTAAAAACTATTACTACAAGCTAAATAAACCCTCATCTTTAACTTTCAATTTTTGAAATTGACCATTATACACTCTTAATATAGGATAAATAAACCCCTTGCCCTTGCCTTTTGATGATTTTCTAAATTGTATTAGACTTTTATAATAATAAGCTACTTATTTTTGTCTGCAAAACTATTCATTTCATAATAAAATTCACATATGGGAAAACAAAAATGTTAAAGTAAAGACAATTAAAAACTCAAATGGTACACTAGAGTGGGAAGTATGAAATAAAAAAAAATGAAGAGGAAAATTGGAATCTAAATATTCAATGACAAAATATAAAAAGACCAACTCCTCACTCAACGCAATCTCTATGACAAAATATAAAAAGACCAACTCCTCACTCAAGGCAATCTCTACATACCCTTCATAATATAGTAAAAACACAAAAATTCAATTATTATGTTTGTTTATGGTATATGATAAAAATCTCAAAGCATAAAATCGACAAAACAGATGAATTTATAGGCCCTATATTTGTGCACTTTGGGCAAAGAAAATGTGGACATTTTCATCCATCTATTTTGGGCTTGTGGAGTCACAAAACCAATTTAGAGAACCAATTTAAAATCAATAGGAAAGTTGCCATTGGGATAAATAATTAAGTAATATCATGACAACAAAGGAGAAGAAAAACACAAAATTCAAGGAAGATTAGGCATGGTCTCAAAACTATATATATAAACTGTAATTCTAGAATCAATGTTCCTCGAGAGGTTACAATGGTTTCTATGAAAACAAACTTGTTCCTAAAATTGAATAAATAGATAATAGTTACAATACATTTCCAAATCCTTATATGCTTGTTTTATTTCAATACAAATATATCTTTGATACAAACTCCCACTTGCAAAACAGACAATTCTTACAATACTTCGAATAATTCAAATTCATACATATCGTAAAAGAACTCATTTTTCAATGGATTTATTCGAAGCAACTTATGAAATCCAATAATAACCATATATATAGTGTGAACAACAGCCAATTTGAAAGCTTAGATCCACACAAGGTTTAGCCTAGTAACGGAAGAGACTTGAAGCATTTAATAATGTATTCAACTATAAAGTTCTTTAAGGAAAAGTTCCTATACTCTAAATGGCCTTTGTAATTGTAAATTTGCTAATATAAGGTTATGCTTGTTTGAACAAATGCTTGCCTGTATTTATCATCTTAAAAATTTTGAAATTCTATCCGCATTGAAGCTAATGAGCGATAAAAAATACAAAATCTCAAAGTGATAGGTATCAATCATTAATGCTAAAAGGTTCATCAAAAGCAAAATGTTGATTAGATGATGATGTCTTTAAAAGAATTGAAAATGGACATTTCATTTTGTTAAAATAAAGAAGGAAGACCAAATTATATATACAATTGGTTCCATATGTGTAGATACATTATGAAATATATTTACATGCATCAAGTGGTGAAGTAGTTATGAATATCAAGAGACACATTGAATTAGTAGTTATGTATGGCTCTTATGAAATATATCTACATGTATTAAGTGGTCAACTAGCTATAAAGATGAAGGGACACATTGAATTAGTAGCTATGTATGGCTCTTGATATTGGGCATCATATATAAATTTCAATGGTGCATTTTTCTGAATTATAAACATGGAACATTTAAATGATAAATTTTTGTGAATTTTGTTATTGTGTAACAGGAGTAGGAGAAAATTTTAATGAAAACATTTGAGGCTCATGAATTTTGCATTTCGGTTGCACTATCACAATCTAGACTTACATGTGTGTTGGCTCCCAAAAGTCATACTATGTTGTGTTGCAATGCAAAGCCTAGGAACATCTAAATTTGATTCAACCTATTGTTACATTTATAGAAATATTTAGAATTAAATATTTTTAGTGATCATATTATAATTGTGGAGTAATTTTACGTTTGAGAAAATTTGACGATGTTAGGTTGCTTCATTTTCTTCAATCTAAAAGATAGTCAAAGTAAGATTATTTTTAAATAGATAGATAAAACCGTGCATTAATTGATTTCTCTAAATTTGATATGTAAATGACTATGCAATTCAGGCTTGAATTAACTAATATAAAAAAAATTATATCCCACATTCAAGATATGTGCATTTCATTTTCCCCTCTAAGTGTCACAAGAAAAGGAAATTTCATGGAGAATTTCATCACATCCATTGAATCCAATCTTTATGCAAATATAATATTCTTAGTAGTCAAATGCGAGTGAGTAAAGCAACAAAATTGAAATCGAAACTAACCCAGAAAATTATTCATTTCTCACATTCAAATTTTATTAAGCGTTCTTCATATCAACCTAACACATGCATGAAAATCTGTTAAATTCTATTTGAAATAGTTGTTAGCCAAAAAATTGTTCAGGAGTCAAGGTTGGGGGAAAAATACCATATATTAATTGCTTTTTTTAGTTGCATTTCCGCTGATTTTGAGTAGGAGCATTCATAACCCTTGGGTTTAATGTAAAAAAATCTAAAAAGTAAAATATGGATGAAATATGGAGAATTAGGCCTCACCCAACCTAAAGGAGAAATTAAAAATTCCTTTAAATCAGTAAAACCTAGTGGATGACTGAGCAATTAAGAATTCAAGCATTAGGAACACATAATCTTGAAATTTACTATTTTCTTTCAAAACCCTTGCAAGAAATATGAAGAAAGTCAATATACTCTTTAAACTAACTTGATATATCTTTCAAACTAAAACAAACCATCATACTAATGCCAAAATTCATTTTAGCCTAAAATATTCATACAATTTTACACAATTTGCATAACAGATCAGGTTCACAACTTAAAATGCCATGAAATTTTCATAAACTTGTATTTTATTAGTAATAAACTTCAAACATAGGATGGTATGTAACACACATGATGAGAAAAATAGATAGCCCAAGCATTACTTAAAAATTCTTTCCCAAAATTGCTTCAAGACCTCCCAGCAATTCACTAAAAAAGTTGGTAGAGTTTACCTAAACAAGATTCCCCCCCCCCCCCCCGTTCCTTTCAAAATAACGCCTATATAGAGGAACTAAAGAAGCTTGGTCCTACTCTAAACTTCTAGTGGTATTTGGAAAACCACTCAAAATTTGTTACAAAATTTCCAATTGTATTATAGCTAACTTCATCTAGAAGTTTCTTGAAAAATTTGCTAACTGGAGAGTGGGCCCTTCCAGATTTAGATATGATGGAACCTCTCTCTCTTGTTTGGATGATTCCTTCCATTCTCTCTCTTGGATGCTGGTTAGGATGGATGTTACATCGAACACACAACTGGCGGTGCTGACGATGATGCCAAAGGTTTTGATTGTTGAAACATCCTCACTTGTGATGCCCGTGGTGGTGGCCTTGAACTGGATCCTGCCTCCATCAATGTCTATTGTGGAAATGATGAGAATTCCTTCTTCATTGATAACATGTAAAATCACAACAAGTTCTTCCAATCGTTTCCCATGGGAACCTCACATGCCTAAGCCTCCATAACAAGTCGCTTAAGAATTGTCACTTGCCCATAGTCTACATTTCCCAATTCGTCAAACATATTTTTTACTGTGAACAACAGTTCAAATTGATCCTTATATAGGTTAATGATTCCCTTTCCTTGTAGCGTGAATTTCTCTCTCTAAATCCCCTCTCATCTTCTTTGAGGGCATTTAAGTTTTCCATTAGGACATCCTTGAAATGACAACATGGCCACAACAACCTATGGAGTTGTTTTAATTATTTATGAGCCATCATGAGATGATACAATTACTCTCCTTTGTGGTAGGTACTTCTTGGTGCACCAAGTCACCATGTCCAGGAAATTGAACATTTGTGGGAGGACAACATAGACCAATCCCAACACATACATTTTTTTATCATCTTTCAACACATAATTGATTTTCATAACTATGTGAATAGAATTCCTCATGTCATGCATGGTCAACAACGTATCTCAAACATTGGCAAGTTCATATGAAATATTTGGTTCCTTCCCCTTCTCTTTCGTCAGGGCCTTAGTGGTGTGGAATTTGGCATGGAAGTAGTCATTAAAGAGGTATGGAATTTGGCAGATGCTCCGATAACTGACAATCTTGATGAATGCGAGCAGAGGCTAGCCAAAAAACTAAGGGACAAGGTGTTCAAGTGCACATGTAGATCCAGAGGATAATATAGGGGAGTAAAGGCATCATTTGAGATTCATGGAATCAAGGAAAAGGTAGTGTGTGCAAGAGACAAAGCTCTAGGCTTTACAGGAAAAATTGATACAACATCTTGGACATTTGCTAAAATTGGGTTGAAAACTACATAAGACTGGTGAATTATGCTTATGTCCTCGAGATCCCGACATCCATGAAAATTAGGCTAGCAGAGAGGAGGGATTTTCATAATGCACATGTCTCGGAGCTAAAAACTTTAATTTTGAACCATTTTTGCTTTGAATTGAAGAGCTAGGTTAGAATTCACCGAGAAGAAGAGATGACTGAATTCTCTAGTTAAATTCAAGGAATTATCACTTCTACAAGGCAATGGAGCAACCTCAGGAGTGTACAATGAGTAATTTCCATGGGAATGGTGTGGAGTCCAACCTTGTCAACCTTTATATAGGAGTTTCTTTAGGCAGGTGTGGCTTGGGATAGGTTTCCACCCCACATTGGTTAGTGACCCCTGGTAGGTGCCATGTGACAGTATTTCACATCATCAAGCTCCTAACCATGGAGAGCCTTAAGGTGGAGCAGAGCCAATAAGAGGTTAACGCATGTTCCTCTCCACAATCGTTGGCCCAGTTAACTATCATGCACTTTACCATTGTGAGGTTCACTATAGCAATTGGATCGGTTATCTCCTCCACCATCAGATCTGTGTGGTAGAACTTTCAATGAGTCTTCTTTGACATCAAGGTGAAATGTTATCATGGAAGGACCAAGACACATGGGAGGTGATAAGAGAGTGAAGTGTCAACATGGTTGATGATGTGGGGAGGATGTAGTGGATTAGGTGGACGTGGGAGCAAGGGATGGCCCATGGGTGAAAAAACACATGGATGGTTGCATGTTGAGTGTGATTTGGTGTAGTAGGAAAATGTAAACCAAACACATGTTAACATTTCACAGCTAGTGGGAGGATAAATTTTCAACTTTCAAGGTCATTCCAAATTCTTGTGATGTCGACACATGGCCTCCTCCACATGACCCTCTTGTGTTATCCCTTATGAAGCTTGAGGGTGTGGGGCGATGAGAGTCGCTCGATCTGCAAGCACCTCCATTGTAAGATCTGGGCAGCGTTCACCTTTGGTTGCTTCTCTTTCGCCTGCATGTCTCATTTGTCATGGCTTGATAAGCTCATGTCTAGGTGTGCCTACTAATGCCTAGTGCCCTTGGCTACATTGCAATGTGACCTATGTACATGCACCTATGTCAAAATGACTATTGGCACCCAGGAATGGTCGCATGGCCGCATTTGAGGCTAAACTATTGGATGATCTCTCTTCACCTAGGATTTCATAAGAGAGTTGTGATTTTAAACCAACATCGACTCCATGGGGGACAATAGACCTCTGTGGTACATTGAGAATGTTGGATTTCTAGCGTCTTCTTGACATTTGGCTATAGATTCTATCCCTTGAGAGCATTTCCTTCTTCTTCTCATGGATTATTGGAAATCAATTACAAACACTATGCTTGACAATCAGAGTGTAAAAGAAAGAGATTTTTTTTTAATCTCTTTGTCCTTCTTTTTTTAGGTGAAGAAATTCTTCAAGAACCTGTAGTTGACAAGACTACTGAGAAAATATTCGCCAAGATTCTCCAAATAATAAGTATTTATGTCAAGGACTTCGTATACTCAAAACAGGCCAATCCATAGATTATCAAACTTGCCATGTTTTCCTTTGTCAGCTCTGGTTGAATCCCATTTCAGTATGAGATCCTGAATTTGTAGGTCTCATTCCTTTTATTTTCTATCAAACACAACCTTCAACCTTTGTTGGTGTGTTTCAACTTTGGTTAAGGCTTCTTCTCTCTATTGTTGAACTTCTATCATTTGATAGCTCTTTTTCTGCGTTAGACTAATGTTTGGTGTTTCATCTTGTAGAAACTTCATTACTTGCACCCTTAGGTTCATAGGTAAATACTATGTCAATCCCATACACCAGCTGGTACGGGGAAGTGTTGATAGCTCTCTTAGTGTTGATTGTATCTACCCATAAAACACATTTGATATTTGCATCCCAGTTCTTCTTGTTCTTACCTAGTATACATTTAATAATATTTACTAGATTCTTACTTGTTGACTCTGCTAATCCATTCCCTTGAGGATAATATGTTGTAGAATGCAACAATTCTATGTTGTAATCTTGAAAAAACTTCATCACTTTGAAGGATTTTAAAGCTTGAGCATTTTTTGAGACAATATTCCTAGGGCATCCAAATCTTGGAAGAATATTGTCCTACAAGAAATTTACAACAACATTCTCACCGACTTTGTGAGTTGGAATGGCTTCCACCCACTTAGTAAAATAATTAGTGGATGTGAGAATGTATTTGTGTTTCCCACTTGAGCTCAGACTTATCTCTCCAACGAAATCCAACCCACATTTATATAAAAGAGCTTCAACTTTGATCAACTTCAGTGGTAGAGGTGAATATTTTTCTTCCCAACAAACATCTGACATTCTGGACAAGCTCAGACAACAACATTAGTATCCTTGAATAGGGAGGGACAATAGTATCCTTCTCTTAATATTTTGTGAGATGTGACCTTCCATGCATGATTTCCTCCACATATGCCTTGATGAAATTCTGATGTGATCTCAGATGCTTGGTCTTTGATCACACACGTGAGTAGGATGCCATTAGGATATTTCTAGAACAAAACTTTAACCAAAATATGGTATTTAAGTTCTTTCATTTTTAGAGATCCGCGTTTGGCTTTAAGCATCTTGAGTGGAGATTCCAAATTTTGCAAAAAGAAGATGATATTTCTAGACCATGGATAATTTTGGAATTTTGAAAGGTCCTTTAGGAAGGGTTCTGTAATAGCCAAATAAACATGTAATTAATAAACTAAATTTAAACTATGAATAGGGCTTACCTGTGCTTACCTCTGGTAGAAGTAAACTTACCACAACAAGGTTTTGGGGACGATTCTCCACCCAACTGTAGGCTCAATCATGCAAGGATCTGCTACAACTAGCCACCCCCGAGCCCTCAATCAACGTACTACTGCCAGTGACTCCTATTTCTTAGAACACCATTCTCCCAAGAGAATGAAATGCCTCCCATCCTCCTCACCATCTAATAAATAGAACAAACATTAGATGGGAAACCACATGTACACACTCCATGTGTCTACATGCAACTTTCTTTTGATTTTTAACTTTATTTTTTTATTTTTTGACACCTAATCCTCATGATTGAGTGAATATAATGTAAATAGATAAATAAGTAATATGAACAGTCATTGGGAGATGAAGTGAACAGTCTCTCCCTCATGTATACAATGAAGACCTACCTGAAGGAATAAACAAGAATCAATTTTTGGTTGAGGAGTTACTACCTGGTCTGACATGATATCAGAGCCAGTTCCCAAAATAGTTGTAACTCCCATCTGCCTACTACTTTCTATCCTCTGCCTACTACTCTCTGTCCACTACCTACTGCTCTCTGTCCCCTCCACTGTCACTATTGTGTGTAGTACGCTGGAGCATTGGCTGCATTGTAATCACTGTGAGACCATGTGTTGTGTGCTCAGAGGATTGCATCTAAATGGTATGCTATGCCATACCCTGCGTTGAATGGAATGTTGGATTACTGCTCTGTGTTTGACAGTGAACTTCATTGAACTGTGCACTGGTTGTGTTGGTCATGGTCTGCATATAAATGGGGTGTAAATGGTACCATTGTTTGATGTGTTGATAAACGGTGAGTGCTGGATGAAATCTATTCTAAATGCTGGAAGTGTGGTGAGACCCATACTTGTATGGTGCATTAACCTTTGTTGTTTTCGAAGACCGTGCATTCCTGGTGTGCGTTGGTTTTAACTCCATGTTGCATTGTTTGTATGTTTAAATAAAAAGAGGGATCATAATGTATGATGGTGTATTATTGGTGCAATACATTTTTTTACATGAAAGCATATGTTCATATGTGAAGGCCGTGTTATATGTACAGTCATCCTTATGATTAATGTGTATTTGATTAGAATGGAGTAATAAGAATAATAATATATTATATGGAGTGATAATATATTATTTCGAATGGGAATAATAGAAGTGAATGTGACATGAAATTAATTAAGTTTTTTATGGCGATGTGTTATATGGTATAAAAGAACATATATGGGTATACTGAAGGTATAGAATATATATTTGAGAAGTGGAGGTGCTGTCAATAGTGTTGAGGTCATGTATAAAGTTGCCAATAAAAGAATTGGCAGAGTTCAGATTGTAATGCAGCAAGGAACCCATGTGAGTTCCCATCTCCAAGTCACCGAGGGAGCAAGTATTCCATTGAAAAACGATTGATTCTGCTTGGATTGTCAAAGATATTGCAGAGTGAAATTGCGGTCTCCAACATAAAGTTATGAAGAATTGTGAGGTTTGATAATTCCAAATGTTTCAACAGTTAGTGTGACAAAACTTGTTGAATGTGTTCTACCATTGTTTTGTCCTTGGACTAAATATTACTACATTTTTGGCTTTTGGAAAAAAAATTACCACCAGAAATACAATTTTATTGTATATTGGCAGAAGTATTTTTCTATCAGCAGAAGTAATTTTTTTACCGAATGCATTCAATCATATCCATGGTGGGGATAATTCTCACTGGAAAGAAGAACTATCCTGAATGGTCCCGGATGATAAAACACACCCTCATTTTCAATGAGTTGTGGAAAGGAGTGTGTGTCGGAGACAGAGACAATGAATCAATACAACCTACCTCAGACAAAGAGCTCATCATTTGGGAAAACAAGAACAACAAAACTTATGCATTAATCACAGCATATGTAAATGAAGACGTGAGTCGCCATATTTCGTCATATTCAACTGCCTTTGAAGCCTTACAAAAGTTGAAAGAACTCTATGACTCACATTCTGCACTTGAAGTTGTTCAACTCATGATTAAACTCTTCACTCTTGAACTGCAAAATAACGATCCTCTTGCTCTTGCATCTGAAGTAAAGTCTATAATGCATGATATCAAATCCACTAAGGTTGAATTGGATATTCCTCTTATAGCTTTCCTCAAGGCACTTTATCCTACTTACTCCAATTATCTTGAGTCATTGCAAGCAAATGGAAATCTCAAAGATATCACCTTTGACTCTCTTGTGAAAAAAAATTTTGAAAGAGAGAAATCTTTTGGAAAGAAGATAGCCCCTGAATCTTCTGAAGAGGCTGTGTGCCTTGCTCATAAAGAAAAGCATCTTACGCAAGATTCTTCAAGAGGAAGAGGTGGTCAAAGAGGAAGAGGAGGATATTTCAGAGCCAGGGGGGCAGACATTCTCAAGGAGGAAAGGCAGATTTGCACTGCATTTGCTGCAAAAGAAATGGATCACATGATGCCTCTACATGCAAGCTACCATGGGACAAAATTGAGCAGAAAAGAAACCAACAAAAAGGTAAAACTGATGATACAGACAAAGGTAAAGCACCTGAATCCTCTCACTATGTTGTGGCACAATGTAATATTAGAGTAAATGAAGATTTATTTAATATTTCACTTGCTTCTTGCAAAAATGATTGGTTGCTTGATTCAGGAGAAACCTACCACATGACTCAGAGAAATTTTTTTTTTGAAGAATTTACTGATAATGTTGATGGAGCAGTATACTTTGCAGACCAATAAAAAATCAAGCCATCGGGGCTTGGCACAGTCAGGGTTAAACTGCCTAGTCTTCCAGACTTTCTTCTGCATCATGTGCTATATCTCCCATAGCTCAAGAGAAAATTTTTGTCCTTGGTTCACATCTGCCAGCAAGGTCACTCCATTCATATGTTTGATGGCAGGCTTGAATTAAGAAAAGCATCTGACCACTCACTTGTCATGAGGGGGATAGAAGAAGAAAGACTTCTCAAGCTGCAAGGAACATCTGCTCATGCACAACATTTCTCATACAATTCTCATCATGAAGAAGGTACACTTCCATCAAGTTTATTATGGCATGCTATATTTGGACATTTGAACTATCACATCCTTCGCTTGTTGAAGAAAAAAGGTGTTGCTAGTTTGCTTACAATTCCTAGGAAATTTAAGCAATGTGATGCTTGTATTCTAGGAAAGCATAGCAAACAGTCTTTTCATGATTCACATTCAAGAGCACATAGAAAAATTGAACTCATTCATTCAAATTTATGTGGTCCAATGCCTGTTCCTTTTGCAAATGGAAATAAATATATGATGACATTTATTGATCACTACACCAGAATGTGTTGGGTTTATTTATTGAAGAACAAATCTGATGCTTTTCAAACATTCAAGATTTTTCATAAATGGATTGAAATTGATGCACAATCTCATATTCGGTCTATTCACACTGATAATGGAAAAGAATACACATCAAATGAGTTTGAAAACTATCTTCGCCAACATGGGATCAAACATCAAACAATTGTACCTTATAATCCCCAACAGAATGGTGTAGCTAAAAGAATGAATAGGACAATCTTAAATATGGTACGATCCATGATCTTCTTCAAAAATGTAAAGATAATGTTTTGGGCTGATGCTTTTCTATGTGCTACATATATAAAAAATAGATGTCCATCTAATGCTATTAGAAACAAGACTCCTAATGAAATGTGGTAAGGACATGATCCTTCGATAAAGCATCTCAAGGTCTTCGGTTCCACCTGTTATGCCTTGATACCAAAGGTACATAGAAACAAAATTGGTGCTAGAAGTTGTAAGTGTATCTTCCTGGGGTATTCAAACACCTCCAAAGTATACTATCTCTATGATGAAGTAAATAAAAAGTTTGTTGTATCTAGAGTTGTAATTTTTCTTGAATCATCCAAAACTAACAATGTTGTTGAGCGGCAACTTGATCACTTGGATAGATTCACAAAAGAAAAATCATTTCAAGAATTTGATAATCAGATTCCACATCTTGAAGGGGGGATTCCTATACTAGATCAACATGTGGAATCCTCTTCTGAAGAACACTCTCCCTCGCATGAAACTCCAACAACATATGATGCTTTAAGTGATGTGATTGATAGAATTGGGAGACTCAATATTGATTCAGTCCAAACTCAATCAACAGAGTAGCCTGGACCATCTAAGAAAGGTCCCCCAAAGTGGCTGTCAAAGACACTTTAAAGTTTTCATCTTGATGAGGTTGGGAAGACAAGAACTAGAAATTCAAACTGGCAAAATGGAGGTGATGTGGATGACTCTAATTCACCTATTGATATGGATGTTTCTTATGATTGTGAATTGAACTTGTCTACATATTTTGAACCAACTTCCTTCAAACAATATGCTTCTCATAATGAATGGAAAGAAGTGATGCAAAAGGAGTATGATGCCCTCATAAAGAACGACACTTGGAAGCTAGTTGATCCTCCATTAGGAACCAAACTAATTGGCTGCAAGTGGGTCTACAAGAACAAGTATAAAGTTGATGGCTCACTTGACAAGCACAAATCTAGGCTTTTGGAAAAATGTTTTGCACAGAAGGAATGGGTGGATTATGAGGAGACTTTTACCCCCACAGCAAAATGGGCTACTATCCAGACACTCTTTGCACTAGTAGCTCAGAACGGTTGGAAAGTCCATAAAATGGATGTAAAAAACTACTTTCTTAAATGGAGACCTAAAAGAGAATGTTTTTATGTCTCAGCCTGAAGGATTTGCTGTGAAAGGACATGAACATAAAGTATGCAAACATGTGAAGTCCTTGTATGGCCTCAAACAAGCACCGTGAGCCTGGTACGAAAAACTAACTAAGCATCTTCTGAAACCCAATTTCAAGCGTTATGATCTTGATGATGCAACTTTATTTGTCAAGAATGTTGGCAAAATAGTTGTATATCTTGTAGTATATGTAGATGATCTTTTGATGATAGGGAACAATGAAAGTTACATTGCATCCATAAAGAAGGAATTGGGGGAAATTTTTGAAAAGACTAATTTGGGCTATGTTCATTACTATCTTGGCATTGAAGTAACCCAACATTCGAAGTCCATATCTCTTTCTCAAAAAAAATTTATTGGAGATTTGGTGAATAGGTTTGGCATGACAGAATGTAATCCTCTTATTACTCCAAAGGAACAAAACCTAAAGCTCACATCTATTGAAGGAAAAGAATTTGAGGATGCAACAAAGTATAGACAGCTTGTAGGAAGTCTCAACTACCTAACTACTACCAGACTAGACATTTCATTTGTTGTTGGAATCCTCTCCAAGTTTATGCAAAAGCCTTGCGAGGGACATTGGTCTACTGCAAAAAGAGCTCTAAGGTACTTGAAGGGAACTCAAGACTTTGGAATCAAGTATACACAGGTGGACAACTTCAGCTTGATTGGATACTCTGATTCAAACTTCGATGGAGAAAAAGAAACCAGGGTATCTACTTCAGGTTATGCTATGAGTCTTGGATCAGGAGCTGTTTCCCTGAGATCATGCAAACAATCAGTTCTAGAAAATTCCACAACATAAGCAGAATATGTGGCAGCAGCTAAGGCAACAAAAGAAATTGTGTGGCTTAAGAAAATTCTTGAAGAATTACAAGTAAAACAAGTACAATAATCTCCACTCATGATTGACAATACCTCGGCAATAAAGTTGTCCAAGAACCCAAAGTTCCATGATCGAACAAAGCACATCAATACTAAGTATCCTCTGATTCAACATCATGTTGAGGCCAAAACAATCCATCTCCACCATTGTTCCACTAATGAGAAAATTGCAGACATCTTCACCAAAGCGCTTGAAAGAGAAAAGCTTGAAAGATTCAGAACGATGCTTTGACTCACCAACATCCCTTCACATTAAGGGGGGGGGGATGTTGACACCTAATCATCAGGAGTGGGTGAATTAGTGTAACTAATGTAAATAAATAATAGAAAATGTGAAGAATCACCAGGAGATGAAATGAACAGTCTCTCCCTCATGTATATAATAAAGACCAACCTGAATGAATAAAACAAATTGATTTGAGGAGTTACTGTCTGGTCTAATAGTCAAGCTTTCAATATCAACATAATTTTTCTTTTTAACCTTATTTTAAGATGCTTGAGACTTCTTGCAAGTCTCCTTGGAGTCTTTAGATTCTTCATCATCAGTATTAGTTCCAATAACATGCAAGTATTTCTCCATGGTGATTACTTCTGCAACGTTTAAAGCCAATATCTCCTTTTTAGTTCTCTTAACAAAAGCATAAATGTTTGTTGGCAAGGCAGTTGTATAATAATCTATAGTGATAGAATCATGAGTTTGCGTCTTTTAGGGGAACTTATTCAATATACAATTGAATTTTTGATTGAAATATTTAAGTTTCTCCTTTCCCTCATATTGATATTTAGAGCTCTTTTAACAACATGGAGGGAGTATTATCATTGAAAATTTTCTCCAAAAACAATTTCTTAAAATCCTTCCAACGATGGATTGAATTAACATGTAGACTATGATACCATGTTGTTGCTCTACCTTTTAAAGTGAAAGGAAATATCTTACCAGCAACATCATCATATCGTACCTCTAACATTTGTAGATGCATGTATAAATCATCAATATAATCCTCTACCCAAGTACTCTTGTCAGGATCAAAATTAGATAACAAATTCTCCATATGTATAGTCATTTTATGAAGGTTATCTAGAATATCAAGTGGCCGTGCACGCATCCAATTTAGGTCTTGATAAACAATGTCTTTATCTCCTTGTTCCTCCTCCTTTTATGAGTCTGATGAGCCTTCTCCTTCACCATTCAAGCCTTCATTAAACTAAAAAAAACTGTCAGGTGTTCCCCATTAGAAAGAATAAGGTCTTATTCATACGTTTCATAGATAGTTGGAAGTGGCTCTTGTTGGACCGTGTCTTTTGAAGGCTCAAATAATTCCTCAAATATAGTCATTACTTTAAATTATGTCTCTACATTTCTCTCTATTTAATCCTTTTCCATGGTCTGCCTCTTCATTTGGTCTTGATGATGAACCACACTTGTTGGTTCAAAACGCATCGGCCAAAAATTTCTCTTATGTGATTTCTACCGAAAGACTTTGCTTAATTCATTATGGATCATAGAAGCCTAAATAAAAAGAAGAAGAAAAAAATGAAAAAAAAAACTTCTATCAATGTAACTAATACACCAGTACAAGTTATTTCTTTCTTCTTGGGATCATGAGGAATATTATGGGCAACCAAAAGTACACCAATGGCTTTTGCAAACTGTTTGGTAATATGCCAAATTGCCTGGAGTTTCTCATAGGTAACTTCATAGGTTAACTCTAAACTAGGTTGAGAAGAACCTCTTACCTCAAGAATAGGAGTTTGGTTGGTACTTGGGATATTACTACATTTTTTAGAAGATGAATGATTGAGATGTGATGATCTATAAGCCATAAAACACTGGTTTCCCTCCTTCTGCCACCAAAATGTTGACTGTGTTCGAACCCACCAACATACAAGGGATCCCCCCAATATGATGTTCTAATTATACCTCACACCATTTAGTGTAAGAGTCCCATCCAGGAATATGGCCCACTCCCATTAACTTAGAGATTTTCCTTGGATTAAGCAATTAGCATGAGAGAGTAGCACACATGTGCTTTTGAATGGGCAAGGGAGTGTGCCTTGTGGAATGTTCAATCATAAATGTATCAAGGTTATTTTACTACAAGGAAGAAAAAGTAAGAATATAAAATAGAAGTAGTAGTACTAATATAGTAGAGATGCACACATATAAACAAGGAATAATCATTAGAAATAAAGTGAAATAGTTCACATAGATGCTATGATAATTAAAACATCACTACACATATTCCACAATTTGATTACCAAAGTCACCAAAGTAGTTCAATTACTTTAGTACATATGAAAGCACACATAAATTGTAAACATTAAAAGAATAGTTTCAATACATCCATGATCCATGCATGAAAATTAGTTGGCTGAATGGCTTCAAGTATTAAGGAAAAGTTCCAATAAACATAAGTACAATGAACATCACTAGCTCCAATAGTGGAGCATTATAGCCACTACTTCCTCCCCAAAAGTATTATTTCTAACTCTCTAATGCCTTATGGGAGAAGCAAAGGTAAAAAGTATTTTTCTTGAGTAATGAGGCTCCTTTTACAACTTGAGGCATTACCTTTCATATCCCCACAGATATTGAGTTTTGCAAATTAATTTTCAACTTTTAATGACTTTTGGACTCCTAAATGACTTATGGAATTACATATGAATTTCAGAATTACATCTTTTGGACTTCTTCATATGGCTCTTTTGTCTATAGATGACTCTTAGACTTACATTTTCTTGTATTTACAATAATTACATTGTGATTTCTACATCATCATGTGGTGAGAACATGAAAAGTCACTAATATTTATGACTTGGACTCATAGTGACTGATGACATTGACATTCTTGATAGGTGACAACACTACCACTTGTATCTTCGATCTTGCATGCAGCTTCCATGTTATTGATTTTTTCACACTCCAAATAATCTTTGATGATATGGATTTTTTCAGGTTTCTTCAATCATTAGGAGTTCAAATCTCTTCATTTTGTCTCATCCCATCTTCTTCGTTCCTAAATGCTTCCTTTGATTGTCCTATTTGTCATATCTCTTCACGCACCTTTGCCATGTTGTTATGAAATACCCGTGAATGAAATTACTCATGGAAAGAAAACATCATTATGAAAAACATCATATTCTAGCATTTTCACGTAAAATTTATGTTTGTAACTTATCAGTGCACTAGAGAAGAACATGGAGGTTTCTAGGTGCAGGGTGCACTGCTAAGGAGGGAAGATTGAGTGCTTAAGGCTTTGAGGATGCGTTATGTTTCAACTAGGAGAGAGGAAGCTCACGGTAGGGCGCAAAGTGTAGGTATAAAGGGGGAAGGAAGGTCACTGAGGCTTCAAAGGTGTGCTATACACTCAATGGAACCAAGGAGAGTGTAGGGTGTAAGTCCAAAGGTTGAAGGGGTCGAGCTTTGGCCTTCCCAAATATGCTCTTCCCTTAAGAGAGGTTAGGAAGGTTCAGGATGCAAGTTTGAAGGCTAAAGTGATTATTATTTTTCTTTCTCAAGTGCGGTTTGTGCTCAAGAGAGCCAAGGAGGGTGCAAGGTGCAAGGCTAAAGGCTGAAGGGATGGTGATTTTTCTTTGATGGTGTGCCATGTGCTTAACAAGGAGCAAGGATTTCTTTAAGGGCTCAATTTGGAACAAGGGGGGATGATGCTTGGGAGTGCACTATGTGCTCTTGGAGAGTGTAGGGTGAAATTTGGAACAAGGAAGGGATCCTAAATAAGGCGCAAGAGTGTTCCATGTGCTCTCCTAGCCCTAGTGGCCTAACTTGTGCAACCAAAATTCATCTAAGTCTGAAAGATAAGACAAGGGGAAAAGAAAATTAGTTTATTCATAGAAACAAGTGCAACATATACCAACTCATTAATTAGAAAGATAAGATTAGACAATCATAAATACACATCAAAACATTAGTTTACAAACACTCCCTAAGTATAATAAACAAAGTGTGTGAGACTACCACCAAAAGTGTCATTTTACAATAAAAAAAGGTATTGTAACCATGAAGTGCACTATAGATTTTCTAAAAAATGTGACGACATTTAGGAATGATCAAGAACACTTGAAACATGTGGAATGAATCGAAATGACACTTTATGATCAAATTGAGACTTGATATGATACTTTGGTAGGCTCTAAAATTTGAATGTATTGAAGTTTTGGAAGGTGTTGTAGCAATGCCCATAGTAGGTTAAAGTAATTGGTCCCAAAACACTTAATTAAGTCTTAGACTACTTAATTATGGATTATCCTTAATCATCTATCATTCCTAAGTATCCATAATCAAGGATTAAACCCTTATCCTTGGTATTGCAGCTTTGAGTATATGCAAAGTTAAATTTTCAAAATGGCTTGGGGACTGAAGACTATGAGGACATGACACAAAAGTAACGAAGATGAGGTGGTGGAGTCCATCAAGATCTTTAGCCTGTTAGTTATTGGAACAATATGATGCCCATGATTACATGTGCAAAATTGGAATCCATGGGGTCCTCTGGTTTGGGAGTTGTTTGAAGTACCTGTGACTAGGATGACATATGCAAGGGGGAACCCACTAGGTCCTCTAGTCTACAAGTTGTTGGAATGGCCCATGACCGAGATGACATATGCACAAGGGAAAATCCATCAGGTTCCTTTGTCTACAAGCTAATGGAAAGAATTGTGATTGGGATTATGTGGATAGGTGGATTGATTATAAGGAAGAATGGTCACAAACATGATGGGGTTAGGTTGTGGATGAAATGAACTTATGTACGTATGAAAGGTGTTGATAAGGTTAGACAAGTCTACATGGATACCATGTGGGTGCCATATTTCAGTTCTTTGAATATTTGGTGCAATCTGGTTGGTTGAACTTCAAATGAGCATAACTCTGGATATGAGAATCACATTTAGATGAAATTCATATCATCAAAAATCTCTTGATGATATGGATATGATGGTAATATCATAAGTTAATTCAGCATGCCTGAAAAAGAGGAGACTGAAAGAGCTAAAAGAGAAGCCTAAAAAAGTGATAAAAGTGTACTATGTGGTCAAAGAAACATGTTGAAGATAATTAAAAACCTGCTAACAACTATCATCCTGCTCAAAACACCACAAGAAGGATTACACATACCTGTTTCATAGTAAAAATGAAGCATATCTAGGTCGAAATACTAAAAATGAATAAAATAATGAGAAAATGATCATAAATATTCAAAATGATTTCTCATTTTTATCATTTCACATTTTACCTTCATAGTGAGTATTTGGATCCCTTTTTCCATCAATCTTCTGTACGTAATTATGGCCAATCCAGGGAAATATTTTGAGTGTTTTCACATCTAGGTAGGAACTCAAACCTTTCCCTATCTTTCCACAATTCATTTTTGTGTTGTCATGCAATTTTTTTAAGGTTTTGAGGCCCCTAGAGTTCATAAAAAACACCCTTGGACCAACACATGCCCTTGTGTCGAAACCTGCATTACACCTAAGTAGAGGAACACTGCAGGTAGAGGTGCAATGCTCTGTAAACACTGCTGGGGTGCGTTGGCCGCATTTCTCTAAGTTTTCTTTCATTTTCTCCTTGAATTTTGTCAAGTTTTTTGCATGGGAAAGAGACTAATGGCTTCCTTGTTGATGTTTCAGGTACCTATTAGCAAAAAATTTCATTCATTTGGAGAGAAAGAGAACATGAGGAACAATACTTGAATGCAAAAAATGACCTTGCTGCCATTGAAGCACTCAAAAACTGTGGGTTATTGAAATTCTTCTCGTATCCTGGTATGAGGCAACAGATGGAGTTTTTGAAATACCTTATCCGCTCATGGGATATTCAGGAACATGGGTTTAGGTTTGGAAAGACCTATTCAAGATATAGGTATAGGATATTTACTTTCTGACTAGATTGTCAAAGTGAGGTGCCACCATCTCTCTCTTAGGTGGAAGAAGTGGCAGTCAAGCGGTGAAAGACTATATCACTACCTATTGTAGACCTCAAGCCCTTCCTACTAGGGATGGAAAGATCAGCATAAATGATGTAACCCAATTACCTCTGAGAACGATATTTTTCATTATTGCAATATTGACAGGCATCTCAACACTACATGTAGCAAGAAAATCATACATGCAATATGGGATAGAGTGTCTAGAGCCAACAATATTCAATTAGAGTGAGGGTATCTTGGTCAAGTTAAAGGAACAACTTACTAAAGAAAAGGAAGGGATGTTGAAGAACTTCAGCTGTGGTGCAATGTTAGTCTCTTTTTCTCTAAAGAGGGTATCATTGTTGTAGCCTAGGTAGATTGTACTTGATCCAATTGATGTGATGACCCCACGGATGAGGAGGTCGATAGACCATATGAGCTAACATGAAGGCCCATCAACGATAAAAAATTTTCCAACCCTCTTTGGGTGGCTGCATAGACAGTTCGTCATTACTAATGATTATCCTTATGCAGAGATGGATTTTTGTGATGATCTCAAGCTCAAGTTGCCTAAGAGTGAGCAATGGGATGCTTCAGGTAAGATACTTAAACCATTATGTTTCTGAAATTTTTACTATTTGTTTGTATTTTTGATGTTCCCAAGACTAAAATATTTTATTTTTTTATGCATATGTTTGACCTATTCGACCATTAGGTGCTACATATCTTCATTGCATAAAGAGGCAATGACAAGAGAAGGGAGTGAGACCAGTATAGGTCACTACGGTAGGATTTGAAGTACTACGGGATCCTGAGGTAACTGAGATTCTATCAGAGGTGGAGCACCACATGGAAGGACTGACACATGGGATTGCTGAGACCGTGGTCGATCACCTTCCATTACAACTTTAGTGACATACAATTAGAGTGCCTAGTTGTCTTGATCGATTATAGTGCAAGATAGCTTGTGCAGTATCTTTTTTATCAAGAGCACTATTATCACAAAAAATTATCATCTAGCTATAATTTACTAGATAGGTCAAAGTACACCATGTAAGGCCAATTTTACTAGAGTAAAATTGCTTTCACTGTAAGAAATTATTTAATAAACCACATTTGTTAAGCAATTTATAACTAAACCCATGAAGAATAATGAAGTAAATCACTATTTATTTAATTATCTTCTAGGAATAATTAATTAAACAATTGTTTAATTAATATTCCTTGTCACATTTTACTGAGTTATGAGAAATAAATAAATAAATCATTAATTATCTTATTTTTTTTCTCTAGGAATAATTAACTAATCACTAATTAATTATTATTATTCCTTGTCAAGTTTGACTAAATTCCTCAAGAATAATTAAATAAATCATTATTTGTTTATTATTCCTTAATGATATTTATTGAGATGATAAATAAGTCATTTATTTATTTATTATATCTAAGTAAAAATTTAAATACTTTTTCCCTCACAAAATATAATAAAATATTCCAAATGGTTATTTCTAGAATGGGGTGAATAATATTTTATTATTGCTCATTATTCGAGAATAACCTAATATTTTGTTATAAATAAAAGGGTTTTCTATTCATTATTCACTTTTTATTATTTTCATTGTTGCACTCATTGTTGTAGCTCAGATTATTATCATCATCACACACCATATTCTTTTTCATTTGAGTTCCCATTGAGCTAAAACATTTTATTTGTTGGTTTTATACATTATAGAGGAGAGAAACTCTACAAAAGCTGAAGACATCTGAGGATAGCCAAGAACCCATCCCATAGAGGAGATAGGTAACATTATTTTTTCCCTTCACGGATGTTGTTTAATAAAATATATTCTTTATATATCTGGTTTCCATTGGATTATTGGAGTTACTTGCGTTTGTTTTACTATTCCATTTTTTGTTTAACTATGATTGTGGCACAGATCAGGGCTTTGGTAAGTTTTGTTTCTATCATTTGTTGTAGATCTACAATATTTAGCAACCATTTTCATTATTAGGATTGTTTGTCATCCACAGCCTTAAGTGGTTTCTTTTCGTACACATTCGAGAAGAAAACACAATCACAAGCACCATTGATTTGTCTACTTATATTTTCTGCACGTAGTTTTTATACGACTAATGCAGCCATATGTGCCTTGGGGAACACATTTTGTAAAAACAACAAAAACATATATATAATATATTATATACTTCAATGTTTCCTAGTTTCTATTATGATTTCAATATGATGTGATGTGAATTGAAAGTTATTTACATTCTTTGAAAATGTCGATCTAAAAAAAAATTAGCTAGGGCATATTATAATGTGTTCATATTTCTAGAAATATGTTCATAACGTGTGAAATCGAAATGTCTTCCCAGAAGAATCACTCTCAAAACCATGCGAAGGATGGCAGGATTTCTCACTGAATATATATTAGCGAGTTGTAGCACTATGAGTTGTGAGTCAAGCCTGATGACTATACAAAAAATCTCGTGTGAAATAGCATCATATAGTAACTCAACCACTGCATTATACTCAACGATGTCGTTAGTCGAGTGACCAATGGAAATCCCTTGCATACTCACTAGCTCACCATTTGAAGAAAAAATAGCCCACATTGTGGAGGATAGGTTCTGCATACTATGGCTAGAAGAATCATCATAACCAATATACAGTTTCAGAGAGGTTGACATTTACAATCCAAAAGTACAAAAAATCAATAGAAACCATGAGAATCTATGAAAAACACATTGCAAACACACTCAACACACCTATAGATAATATGTACATAGTGTACTATGAAGGGGATCAAGCATAATATTTTTTGAGGTACAACCCATTTGTAGGTTGCACTAGTGGAACTCCTTCAAGATCTACTAACTCATAAGCCCCTTTTGCAAGCACTCTCTTGAAAATGTACGGGCCCAACCACATAGGCTGGAACTTTCCTCAACCAAACTTGTCAGCCTCTTGGTCATATCAGAGAACTAGATCTCCTTACAAGAAGATTCTAAGATTGAAACTTTTGTCATATTGCTCTTTGATGAATATTTTATGAGCTTCATTAGCTAATGTGGCATTGCACTGGGTTTCATCCAAATGAGTTAGATGTAAAAGATGCTCCTCCTCTGCAGAAGTAGTGGAAGAAGTTCGATAGCTAGTTTCAACGATGGAATTTCACATTCAATGAGGACGATTGCTTCCAAACCATACACCAATTGGAAGGGTGTGAATCCAATAGTAGTCCTAACCGAGGTTCAGTATGCCCACAAGGAAGTAAAGAGAAGCAATTTAATGTCTGATTTGTGGACCCCTATCATATGTTGAAGTATAGTATTAAGAATTTTGTTGATCACCTCAACTAGTTCATTAGCTTGAGGATAATAGGGAGTGAAATTTTCATGTAAAAGTCCCAATTTGGTAGCTAATTCAGTCATCATATAATTCTAAAAGTGCTTCCATGATACATTACGATTTCTTGTAGAGCACCATACCTAGCAATCATGTGGTTGAAGAAAAAGTAAGTAGCAGTTTCGCTAGTGTTATTGAATGTAGGCATCACTTCGACCCACTTGGTAAAGTAGTCAACAAAGATAATAATATTACCATGCCACCTAGCAGAATGAGGGTTAGATGTCATAAAGTTGATACCCCATTTCGCAAAGCGATGAACGATGACAATGGGATGCAACGGAGAAAGCAGAGCGCATAATTTTTTATCATAGATCTGACATGCATGACATTTCTCAACTATGAGGATACAATCACAAAAAATGGTTGGCCAAAAGTAACCGATGCATAAGATATTTTGCACGGTAGCATACCCAGATAAATATCTAATGCATGCCCTCAAGTGGCATTCATTCAAGGTTTTCTCATCCTCCTTGAGAGTGAGGAACCTACGTAAAATCGTATCGATACCACAATGGTAAATGGTGTCACCAATAATCATGTAATTTTAGGATTGGTAATGGATACATCGCTACTCTAAGCGAGAGGTATTAGGTTGAAAAGTATGGATCTCGAGATAGATCAAAAAATATCCATACCATGGTTCAGATGAAGAGATCAGAAACAATGACTCATTTGGGATGGAATATTTAGATGTAGACTCAGTATCAAGGGAATGGAGATCACACATTATCTCCAAAAAGCTAAGGATTTATTCGACTTGGATTTGATGAATTCTAGGTCGAACTCTTGGATAATAATGACCCACTTAGAGTATTTTAACCTGAGAAATTAACGTGACAATATGTATGTCAGAAGGTTTTGTAGCGGCTATAACCAACCTCCAAAATTTTGCCTTAGCTTCATTTTGGAGCTTCCCTACCAACCATCCTTAGCAGCATGTCTTGTAATATCAAGCACATCAGCTTCAGTGGTTTCATAGGGTTCTATCAACCTATGCATGCAAGTTTGTTACACCCCCTTCACAGGCTACTTTTTAGTCTTAGTGTCAGTGTTGGTTGAGAAGTTCCCTCTAGGAATTGTGCAATTCTGGAGGGGAACCAACCTTCCCTCGAGAAATTGCAAAAAACGCAGTTGGACACCCAGCTGGGGTCCCAAATTTCACAATTCTTCCTGACATTATTCCTCTAAAAAATTACGCAATTCATCCCAGGACAATTGCTCAACCCATAAATTGCACAATTCTAGGAAACAGACACCCATTGCTCCTAGGAATTGAGCAATCCATCTAGGACAACTAGCCCAAAAGCTAGATGAAATTATGCAAATCTAACCAGGCAGCTTGTTAGGCAAAGCAATTGCACAATATAGTTAAACACACTTCCTTGAGAAAATTGTGAGGTATGATCGAGGACAACTGCTCAGCTCAAAAAAATTTCAATACCACTAGACAAGCTTCCTTCAAAAAATTACGAGGTCTGACCCACGATAGTTGCTTAGCTCAAAAATTGTGAGATACAGTCAGATAGGCTTCCTTGAGAAAATTACGAGGTCTGACCCAAGACAGCTGCTCAGCCCAAAAATTGTGCAATCCTGGGAGACAGTCACCTATTCCTCTCATAAATTGTGCAATCCCTCTAGGACATTGTTATTCGGGAATAGTGTCCACTCGGATGTTGTTATTCCCACTAAGATGGGTGGCTATCTTAGAAACAAAGAATGAAAGTCTATTGTTGTTTCCTTTTATGAAAAATAGACGAGAGTAGAGCCGAGAAGACCAACCTGAGTCTTGCGTTTGATTCCCTCTCCTTCTTGATAGAGTTTCAACGCTTCTTCTTTGTCCCAGCTTCAAAACAACTTGTGGAATCACAACAACATACTACTATCGAAGAGGAAAGGATCTAAATTCATAAATAATACAGGATCAAATGTGCATTAACCATATAAATGCATATATAAACAAGTACACAAGAATATGGAAGAAAACAAGAATAGCTTTATTAAGA
>APFE031345667.1:282652-325540 GCA_000404065.3 Pinus taeda | reverse complement strand
CAGGTAAGATTTGGAATTTTCCAATCACGACAGTGTCACAAGGATGGCTAACAGAATCACTCTTCGTAGATGTTCCTCGAAGGGGTAAACAATCATATGGGGGTGAATGATTAGCTAAAAATAGAGTGGAGGTGATGGTGAGAACATGACCAAGGCTCAAAAGCTGGCGATAAGGAATTCACAATGGTTATTTACCAGTTCATTTTTTAATGAGCTTAAATGTTGGGGTAAACATTTGCTCATGACTTATGTTTATTTTTTAACGAGATTGAACTATGCGCTAAAACTGCTCATGGAGGGTTTATTTTTTAACGAGCTTGAACTCTGCGACAACATTGCTCGCCAGTCGTATGATAAGAATGTCTCATTCGAGATGCTATTTTGAAGTGGCTTACATCTCTCAAGCTTTTCCACGGATCCTTTCTTTATGCAAGTTAGGAAATGACTAGCCTTACAGGTTTAAAGGGTTAGAGGTCCTACAAATTTAAAAAATAAATAGTCGCTCTTCGCTTGCATGCGGAAAGGTTTGCATAAGTAGAGTTTCCAGGTTACCCTTCAATTTGTAGACAAAATCTTTGTTCTATCAGGAAAGGCCTACCTTTTCCAGGTTACCCTTCAATTTGCAGACAAAACATTTGTTCTATCGGGAAAGGCTTACCTTCTAACAGAGCTATCTTATCTGGTCTAATCCCATTTTCCTATATGGACGGGTATCGGACTAGTCATATATCCTTCGCCGAAACCTACCCTATACCCAGAGTTTTTCTGCCGAAGCAGACCAGGGTGCATGCCTCCTAGGTTTCAGTCACATCCTCCTGAATCACTCGCGCTCATCATGTTGACTAGTTTCCTTGTCGAAGCCTGTCAGATTTCTCATTTCAGGCAAAAGCGATGGCAAACCAAGCGCTTTCCAAGTAGTTGAGGAAAGGATACTCACAAAATCCCCTTAATAAATGATGGTACCAACCATGACCATTCTGTAAGCTTGTATAATGATTCTGAATGGTACACTGGCTGGTAAACGGGGTCTGCCTAGTAGATTCTAGTCGAAGGAAATGCCTAGGTTGCTTGGTGGTGGGACCAAATAGACGGCCGTATATGACTCTGATGAACTTCCTTCCTGCGATAAAGGAATGGGAGGACTGCCCCCAAGCTCATCGAAGTATGTGTTGATGAAAAGAATTTGAACGGTGTCATTTTCTTTCTCTTCAGTGATGGTATCATTCGAAGATGAACACTCTGAAGGCAATACCGGGTCGACTGCCGTATAGACCCTTTGACTTTCATCTGGTGTGGATTCAGAGGGTTAATTTTATATGATAGGTGCTTCAGCCGACCACAATGACGGGCCAACCAGATTTTCAACCAATGGAGGACTTAGCAAGAGTTTCTTATATCCAGGAGGAAGTCGTAGTGGTGAAACTGGACAATCATCCAAAACTCTTTTAGCCTCATCAAGGAAGGGGCAATGGTGGGTGCATGATTTCCTTCACAAAACTTACAAGGAAATTTGGGATTCCTTCTTTATCAATGTGCTTCACTTTCACTAGTTGACGGTGAGCATTCAACATGATCGCCAAAGGTTGACACTACCAGATTGTGCAAACAAGGAGACCAGTCCCTTAAGATCCGAGGGATGCAGGGACAATATTGGTGATAGTGGTCTCCATTTCAAATGACACAAGTAGATTTAGGTTTTGACTATGTAGTGTGAGAATTTTCGCTAGACGACACTTGGTTGCCCCCTTTTGATTTTGGTTCCTTTTTCTTCTTTTCCTTTTTCACTTTCTTCTTCTTCTTCTTCTCAGTTACTTGATTTTTAGCTTTATCGGCTTTATCAAGTGAAGAGGAAGGAGGAGAGGGAGAATCAGATGAAGTAGAAGGTTAGGAGGCAACTCTAGTGTCGTCTAGTTGCTGATTAGACTATTCAGGAATTACGAGATTCTGAATGAAAAAGGTAGAGAAGAGCCAGACAGGCAAACCAATTGTCAATCCTGGAAGTGACAAAGTGGCCATATCGAGTGCACCAACATCTCCCCAAGAGGAGAAGGGACTAGGATTTCCTCCAAGGGGAAATACTTGGTTGGTAGAGTCCATTCTCTCAACCTAAAGACCAACGGGGGAATTTGTGACATT
Source organism: Pinus taeda (assembly GCA_000404065.3). Taxonomy (NCBI): domain Eukaryota; kingdom Viridiplantae; phylum Streptophyta; class Pinopsida; order Pinales; family Pinaceae; genus Pinus; species Pinus taeda. The sequence continues at coordinate 323,404 of APFE031345667.1, read as the reverse complement.
ATTCCAATTAAAATAATTTTTTAGACGCTTTGACACAACTTGTTTTTTCAATTTTAAAGAGTTGAGAAAAAACAAAAGATGACTCTAGTCGCATTCGATTTTTATTGAGCTTGAAGTGACAAGTGCTCAGAGGACCTTTTCCTTTAAGGAGTCTGAAAATGAGAAAAATGGACTTCTCTGGAGATCTAGGCAGAGAGGATTACCAAACCAATTGCAAAACTGCAGAATACTTTTTATGGTACGACAGTCAATCTTCCCGAATGTTGTGTTCGATGCATTACAATTGATAGGGCAGCAAACACGACTTCCTAAAGATAAAGGATGCAGCCTATTGTGGTCTCCCAATATATACTCGAGGGAGCACAAGTCCGTACTGGCACTTGTTGTCTCAGAGTGGAGGAATCACCCAACCAACACTGAAAGCAACAATTACCAGGTTTTATGACGCCGGAATACGTCTCTAGCCTAGACCTCTAGATGTTGTGCGTTAAGTTCCAAAGCATTGTTAGATTCATTGAATTTAATTTAAGTTGATCTTGCTTAACAATTTGCCTTTCAGGTTCACCACGTGATGTGTATATAATTCCTAAAATGCAGTCTAAGATGATAAATAAACATCGATCTTCTTTCAGCAATGAAAATCCTAGCTACTAAAGGGAAGAAAGTCAAGAATATTTTCTTCACAAAGCACAGAGCACACGTTAAATGCACAGTCCTAAAACAAGCCAAGCAATCAAAATGCAAATGCACATGCATGTATTTGTTTTCAGCCTTCTTAATGTGAATGATGTTAAGAAAGCTATGTGAAAAACTGAATTACTTTTAAAGCAACAGTACTCAACAAAATTCTTTTTCAAAACGAAGTGAAAGCAAGAGAGACACTTTACGATTTTGAAATGAAAATTGCTTTTCAACACTTTAAGACTACTAATTCAAATCCTATGCAATAGTAACCATATAATCGACTATCTAGAACAATGGGATTGTTTTCTAAAACTGAAAACGACAGTTACGACACTTTCAAATCTAGAGACGATAGTTCGACTATGCTACTTTTTTGCAAAAGAGAACTAAAATGACGCACAATACATAAAAAAAAATTATAGTTCTTTGCACTAAGGAGGTGGAATAATGCAAGAGAAGGGGGTTTTCACAGAAGTACACTGACTACAAACAGCAAAACTCTTGAATAGGACTGAAAACAGTGAGAAAAATCCATAGTCTGAGGGTAAAGTTAACCCTCCCTAACCATCGCACCTGTTACACAATGAAATTAGTATGCAACGAACCTACTGCACTCGAGAAGTGTGATGCATACAGACTACCTTGAAGGCAGGGTGTGATGGTAGTAGTGCGAGACTTCAAACAAGATTTCACTTAGTTTGCAATCTAGTTCAGGTGTTTAGGCCGAATAAGTAAAGATCAGTGTATGTAAAACACAGGGGTGATCTAAGAGGTTACTAGAGCCACCACTCAGGGAAATTAGATTGCTTGCAGATCTATTGTTTAATTCATAAAAAAAACCTGGAGATATACTAAAGCAGCCTTGATCTACTTTGCATTTGTATAAAAAATGTAGTTCGAAGGCTAGCTAGCTTGAATTCAGGCTCCGTCTATATGTTTATAAAAAGAAACAAGGATAGATAGGCTAACAAGAAATCTAGTCGATCCCAGTGGAGTCGCCATTTTGTTATTTGGGAATAGTGTCCACTCAGATGCTGCTATTCCCACTAAGATGGGTGGCTATCTTAGAAACAAACAATCAAAGTCTATTGTTGTTTCCTTTTATGAGAAATAGACGAGAGGAGAACCGAAAAGACTAACCTGAGTCTTGCATTTCATTTCCTCTCCTTCTTGATAGAGCTTCGCCGCTTCTTCTTTGTCCCAACTTCAAAAGAACCTATGGAATCACAGCAACATACTACTATTGAAGAAACAAGGATCTAAATTCATAAATAATACAGGATCAGATGTGTATTAACCATATAAATGCGTATATAAACAAGTACACAAGAATATGGAAGGAAACAAGAATAGATTTATTAAGATGAAAAGTAGCAAGAGGATTACAACCATGTGCTCTGACCCAGCATCATCCTCTAGCTGGGAAGCCCTTCTTCACCTCAAGCAAAGCTTAGATCACCCAACACTATGAATGTACACCAGAAAACCAACAACACTTCTCTATAAGATATAAAATTCTAGCCTCCGGATCTCTGTGATGAGGGATCCATATATAGATGATTACAGAGAGGTGAGTCATCTTCTGGGATCCTGATTAGTGTCCTCTCTCTAGTATTTCCTGCTTCCACTTGGAGAATGATGATCTCTTACTCATCCCTGGTTGAAAATAGAGAGGCAAGTGTCACAGGGGAAGCTTCTGGAAGATTCCATGATCTTCCACCTCGCATTTTTGTCCCTTCCATTTGTCGATTCCTGACCATCACACCCTATAGAGGAGAAAATCAGTATGCATCACACCTTGTACACTGGGAAGGTGATATGCATCGCACCCTCTGCATTGAGCTTTTAGTATGGTCCAGTTTTGACCATTTATGAGCAATTTTAAGTGGAGAACTTCTGGGAGATGATGTAATCAGTTGACCTTGCTCCTTTAGGCAGTGAAGCAAAACTTTTAGGGACTTAGGAGCCCTCAGTTTATGGACATTTATGATTTGGGTTGAAGTGCCCAAAGATGTCTATAACAGACATCCATCTCTGCTCAGCCCAGAAACTACGTGAATTTTCATCCTGGGCTCGCAGATGAAAGCATGTGCCTTCAGGTTGACTGTTCCCTCTAGGACTGAGCAAAATTGATTTGCATGCATGGAATACTTCTCCCGAGGCATCATGCAAAGGCATCCCTTGATTTAGGGATCTACTTTTATCAGCTAGAGGTTACATGTAAGGATCATTTCAGAAACCTCTGACCAAGCGTCGCTTTTCCTAGATTAGTGGCATGCATGTCATAACATTGATTTTATCAAAACTTATGAACCGAATGGTGTAGAGATCTTTCCTCACATCGATCTTGTAGATATGATATCCCACATTACATCTAGGAGCCATCGACACATTCAACCCAACTATTTCGGGGTAAGCCCACTTTTCATGTCTTGCTCAGAGTTTCTGTCACGTTTTATGTTTCACCTTGTGCGAGTGTTGTCTACTTGATTTCAATGAGTGCTTATTGTTGTTTTGATGTATGTTAGCTTGTAGAAGCACATTTTTAGTTTTTGTTCGCATCTTACTGTTGTTTCATGCATGACACTGCTTTTTCATGGAGGATCAGCATTGCGATGACTTGCTTCACAAAAATGCATGCTTTCCAATTTTCTAAATCTCGCACTTGTTGTTTGTATGTATGATCAATATCTCTTGTTTGCACTCATCTCATCATGCATTCAAACTCCTCATGTTTTCAGTAGCCCGTCGACTGGTTTGGGTTGCCTTGGCCTAGACCGTCCCTTGCTTGGCTAGCACTACACTTTTTTAGGCTGTACATTCCCTCTAGAAATTTCACAATTCTGGCCTAGCACTGACCTCCACACATGGATTCCAAAATTCTTGGAGGAAATGTCCTATTGGACCTAAGAAATACACAATGTAGTTTGCTGGTTGCATGTCACTGCTGACTGAAATTGTCCATTGCATAGTTTTAGTCCTCAACAGGCGAGGATGGACTATGCATTGCGCAGTTCCAACAATCAGTCAACCTCCTGACAACCTGGACTGTGCCTTGCGTAGCTTTGGTAATCAGTCTCCTGAAATCCCAATGGAAATTGCACAACCTTTATGATCAATCACATAGGTATGTTTCAAGTCATTCCTCAAGTTTGTTTTGGTTTTCAACTAATAGTTCTTGCCATGAGTTTTTTTATGTCTCTAGGCATCACAGGTGTTCATGTTCCTCTCAGCAACACAAGTACAATGGCCTTCAAGAGAGTAGAGACAAAGCACACCGTTGAGAGCACAACAGGGGTTGCAGCTAAGAAAGTGTCTATGAGCTTGCCTACCTATGAGGACATCAAGTCGTCCATGGACAAGGATATCAAGGTAAATGGCAATGGCATCACATTGAGCAACACCATCAACAGCAGCAGAATGAAGAACACTAGCAAGCAATGAATGCAAGAGGAAGGTTGTTGAAAGCATAAACATGAATCAAAGCTGCAAATTTAAAGAACATCCACTCATGACAAAAGAAGCTTTTGAGATTGAGGCTATGAGGTGACAACGGGACACAAATATCACATGAAGGTAGAGAGAAAAATAGAGAAGGAGTTGCATGTGCTGAAGAAATGACTGAAGGGAGAACAACAACTCCACAGACAAGAGAATGAGTTACAACAGGAACAAGTACAACAAGGGGTGCAACATGCATAGATGGATGAAACTGTGCCCATACAAGTTATAGATCCATCCCAACAGCTAACATAGATCATAAAACGTGAGTAGTGATGTTGATTGCATGCAAGGGAATTTAGCAACATGAATTTCATTGTGGAAACACATGCGATCCCACCCATTTGACACATTCACTGAGGTGAACACAAGTAAGTTTGAATGGAGTTGAACATGTACTTTGACAAGTTGAAGTTCATGGTCACCAACACACACTTGGAGATTAGCACAGACACTATGCATTAGTATGTTGTTCGTCCAACCACGCTCAAGATGATGATGCGCATGCTATCAAACGAGTTGGACAAAGGGGCCATATTAGTGTACCCAGATGCAATGGAGGCAAGAGTTTTCTTTTAGTAGGATGTCACCATTGAGCACACGGACACCATCATGAATGACTAAGATTAGCATTAGTTCTCCACCATCGACCATCACAAGGATGTCAAAGAGTTGGTCTCACCAAAATGGTTTGAGTGTTAGTGATGTATTTCATGGCTTTGTCAAGCCATTTTGTCTCACATGGGTACATGTGCATATTTTATGTAACGTCTTGTCAAGTGGAAGCTCAAGTGCTGATATTTGAATGTAACAATCATAGAGCAGTTGAAGAGTCATGAGGATAGATGAATGATCATAAAGGGGAATGTCAAGGGTCACACCACCCTTTTCTATAAATAGTCCCTCATAACTCATTGTTTAGGATTTTGGTCAGCCAAGATACCAATAGGAGTATCTTAGAGAAAGCTCGGATAGTATTGTAACGAGCCTTGGCTTCTCCAATTTGCAGAGCTAGTATATCTCTTTGGAAGAGAAGGCGGTAGTGACTGTAATCTTCTGTTGTCAAAACTAGCAGTTGGTCATGGATGTATTGTATGACTAGAACTTACACTTCTTAGTATAATAGAGCCAACACATTTCATGCATATGTTGTTATTGTATCTCATCTAACTTGGTTACTCTAATTATATATGTATTTTTTTCTTAGGCATGCATGTATGGACTCATTCTGTATAAGTAGGTATGAATCTCACTGAAATGTGTTGTTGGTTTAGCCATCACTTTGGATTGTTAGCTAACCTGCTTTCCAGTTTGTGATGCATCTTTGCTTGTGTGTTCCCTTCAAATCTGCACGCTATCACAGGTTTCCAAGGGGTGAACTCACCCCACTTTCTATGTGTTAGAATAGTTCATGCACCTTCCTTGGCTTGATGCATATGTCACACTCTTGCTACCAACAGGGACATCTTACTTTCTTCTATGCGTAATCGCGGTTAAGGCGATATTGTATGACCCATTGTTGGGATTCCTACACCAAATGGTCTGAGGTCTAGTTGGGACTTCCTACTGGGGAGATCCCCTAACATGTTAGTAGGTCTAGCACTGTCAACATTTAGAGTGGTAGAAGGAAGAACAAATGACAAGATGATTCCTCATCATATGTTTTGAGTATTCGCACATCTATCATGAAGTTTGTTATAGTTCACCCTTCGAAAATTTATGTCCTGTAGGTTTTAACCCTGTACAAAAATTTACCTGCATACGAATTCTAAAACATAGAAAATAAATAATGCAAGAGAAAAACACATAAAACACATATAGACAGAGATTTCCCCTGGATCCAAAAACCAAGACTGCTAGCTTGATTTTTTATTATATTCCTTTCAATGTTACAATACATACTTATACATGCTGAAGCCTCCAATACCATGGACTGAAAAACATCGCGTACAAAACCATGGACCGAAAACCAACGCATCCAAAACCATGTGCGAAAACCATGCAAAAAACCATAGGTAGGTCTGCCCAACCTAATATAGGGTCCAAAAAAAAAATTCCCAAGGTGTTGCCATGGACCCCATAGAGGGGGGCTACCCACCCCCCTCAAACACTCTGTGACCGCCCCACTGTGCAATCGGTGCAACGAAGGGGGGGCTCCACCCCCCAGTTTACTACGTCATCTAGTTGTGGAAAGAATATAACACAACCAAACATTCTCCCACTTGTTGTTTTCTTTCCATAAGGGCCCACAGAAGAGCTTAGCCATTTATCCAGCCTTACAATGCCCATTGTTTCTCTAGACCAAGAGAACTTCTCAGAGCTCACAGATTTTGTCAATTCATCTCCAATATTCTTCAAAGTATCCACCTTTACCAGCAACACCTTTTTGTCTTCTATCATATCCCTCACAAAGTGATACTAAACATCAATGCGCTTTATCTTTGAATGATAAGTAGGGTTCTTTGCTAAGAAAATTGCACTTTGGCTATCACAGTCTATCCTTATAGCTCCCTATACTAACCCCATGCTTGAACAGAATCTGTACAACCAAACAGCTTCCTTGCTTTCATGAGTGGCTTCCATGTATTCTGCCTCTGTAGTTGATAGTGCCACTAAAGATTGTTTCTTACTCATCCAACCCATTGTACCTCCAAATAGGTTAAACACATACCCACTTGTAGATCTTCTCTAATCCAGATCTCTAGCCCAGTCTGCATAAACAAAGCCATGAATATCCAAAACTCTATCCAATCTTGGTATTACTTGGTAGCACAAGCCATAATCACTAGTGCCATGCAAATACCTGAAAACCTGCTTCACTTTTGTCGAGTGCTCCTTCCCTGGTTTGACATAAACCTGCTCAATACTCCCATTGCATGTGCAATGTCTAGTCTAGTACAGACCATCACATACATCAGGCTATGGAATGCACTTGCATATGGAACACGAGACATATCCTCTTCGTCTTCCTGTGTCATGGGACACTGTTCAACAGATAACTTTACACCTACAGGAATAGGAACCTTCACCAGTTTACTATCCTGCATATTAAACCTCTGTAATATTGTCTTGACATACTTCCTCTGGTTTAACCAGAGTTTCCTCTTTGCCCAATATCTTTTAATTTCCATGCCCAAAATGTAGTTTGCAATACCAAGATCTTACATGTCGAATTTGGAGGACAATTGGGTCTTAAAATTCTGGATAATTTCTTTGTGATTTCCAACCTGAAACATATCATCCACATACAAGACCAGATAAATAACATGACCACCAATTAATTTAAAATACAGCCAATGACCTGCTTTGCTTCTAGTGCAGCCAAGTCCCCATATAAATGTATCAAATTTCTGATACCACATCCTTGGTGACTGTTTTAACCCATACAAAGACTTCTTTAACTTGTATACCAATTCTTTCTTAGCCTTCACCACAAAGCCTTCAGGTTGCTTCATTTAGATCTCCTCTTCCAAATCTCCATGAAGATATGTTACCTTCACATCCATTTGTTCTACCTCATAATCAAAAGTAGAAACAACAAATAAAAGTAATCTAATATAAGCTACCTTGGCAGTAGGAGAAAAATATCACCAAAATCAATTCCCGGGACCTGGGAATAACCTTTTGCTACCAACTAAGCTTTGTATTTCTCCACCTTCCCTTCTACATTTGTCTTATTCTTGAACACCCATTTGTTGCCAATGGGTTTCCTTCCAACCGGCAACTCCACTAGATCACATGCCTCATTTTTGTGCAAAGATGCCATTTCATCAACCATGGACTCTTTCCAGAGTTTGCCATCCTCTTAATCTACTACTTCCTTCATAGTTCTGGGATCACCATCAATAATAGATAAAGAAAAATTTGAACGAAAAGCAGATGGACTATACTTTTCTGGCTACCTTCTTTCTCGAACTGATCTTCCCACCCTTGGAGTTTTTGGCTCTTCATCTTCTAATTCCTCTTCTGTTGTAGAGTCTAATTCTTCCTCCTTTATCTAAAACTATATCTTTTCAGGTTCCTTTGGTTGGAATTCATGTTTAATAAACTATTTCACCTCTCTGAACACCACATCTCAGCTATACACAATTTGCCTTGTTACTGGGTTCCAAAGCTTATAACCCTTTAAACCATCCTTATACCCAATAAAGATGCACTTTTCAGATTTACAATCTAGATTGGTTCTTTTCTCCTTTCGAACATGTACATATGCATCACATCCAAATACCCTTAGATGTGAAAGAGATGGTTTCTTACCAGTCCATACCTCTTGTGGAGTCTTATCCTCCAACGCTGATGAAGGTGATCTGTTGACCAGGTAACATGCTTTCTCCGCTGCCTCTGCCCAGAATTCTTGTCCTAACTTGGCACCACTAAGCATGCTTCTTTCCCTTTCCATCAACGTCTTTTTCATTCTTTTTGCAGCTCCATTTTTCTCAGGTGTGTATGGAGTAGTCTTCTACCATGCTATACCAAATTTTTATAGAATTATTCAAATTCCTTGCTACAAAACTCTCCACCGTTATCTGACTTCAACACCTTTATCTTCTTCTTTGTCTGATTTTCCACCAGAGCCTTAAATTCTTTAAACTTGTCAAAGACTTTAGATTTGTTCACAAGGAAATATCCATGTATTCCTTGAGAAGTCATCTATAAATGATACATAGTACACAAACTTGCCCAGTGATGGAATCTTCACAAGTCCAAATACATCATTGTGCACAAGCTCTAATATCTCTTTCTCCCTCTTACCACCAGATGGGAAACTCATTCGATTTTACTTCCCATATACATGATTTTCATAGAAATCAAAATCTAGAGAGCTATTACTCATACCTTCTACCATACCTTTACCATGAAGTATTTGAAGGCCCTTATCTCCAATATGTCCAAGCCTTTGATGCCACAACATGGTCTTCTCTCCAAAGACCACTAGATTTTTTCCTCCACTTTCAAGAACCATTGAACTATTGCACCCATCAACAATAGTGCTACCTTTTAGCTTTTACACAGTTCCAATCCAAACTCCCCGCATCAATGCTAGTGCTTCCTGAACCATATTGTAGGTATCCTTCTCAAACACTGTTTTTACACCTGTATCATCCAACTTTATTACAGAAAGCGGATTTCTAGCCAATGCAAGAATATGCAGAACACCCAGAAGTGTTCTAACCATTCCACCTTGCAACTTCAACTTTACTTTTCTACGACCAACGATTCTAGCCTTCCTATCATCTCCTAAGAAGACATCACCACCATCGTATTTCTCATACTCACATAACCACTCTCTATGGGGAGTGAAGTGAAAGGATGCACCTGAGTCAATCAACCATGCCTCATGATCTACATGTGTACTTGAAGAAGCTAGATACACATCCCCACCTTCATCTAAGGTGGTTTTCACCTCTGTAAAAGGAACAACATCAGATCCTTTCCATTGTTAGGAGATTCCAATTTACAGTCCCTTTTGTAGTGCCCTTCCTTTCTGCATTTCTAGCACACCACCTTTATAGGTTTTCCTGGAGATTTAGATCTCCCAATCGATGAATTTTTTTTGTTTCTACTCTAGGACCGTCCTCGTACAGATAAGGCATCACCATTTTCGCTCTCCATATTTTTCCGTCTCATCTCCTCTGTTAGAAAGGATGAGACTATTTCATCAAACTGCAAGTTAGTTGCATTACTACCTATTGCAATAACCATACTATCCCATGAATCTTGTAGAGAACATGACAAACTGATGCACGTATCTTCATCTAAAATTTTAATATCAATAGATAATAATTGACTTACCACAGTAATAAATGTGTTTGGATGCTTAGTCACCGAGTCTCCATCCTGCATCCTTAGGTTATACAACTTTTTCCGTAGGAACAATTTATTCACCAGAGACTTAGATTGGTACAAATTCCTAACTTGTCCCACAAAGCCTTAGCCATAGCTTCCCCTGATACATTCAACAATACTGAATCTGAGACACACAATCCTATTGTGCTCTTTTCCTTCTGATCCAACTTCTTCCATTCTTCATCGAACACTCCCATTGGTTTAGTACCTAGATCTACCATGATCCATTGATCTTTATCCACCAACAGATCCTCCATCTTGAGTTTCCACAACTCAAAACTCTAACCATTAAATTTCTCGATCTCTATCTTTCCACTGCTCGTCATCTTCTTTCAACACTAGAATTGATCCTGCAGATCTCCCACTAAACAGGGTCCACCACAAGCCCAAGAGAAACCCCTCAGCAACAAAAGTGTCCCCTTGAAGCCAAAACAAATCTAATACCAAATGTAGGTTTTTACCCCATACAAAAATTTACCTATATACGAATTCTAGAACATAGAAAATAGACAATGGGAGAGAAAAACACATAAAACACATATACACATAGATTTTCCCCTGGATCCCAAAACCGGGACTACCAACTTGATTTTTCATTATATTCCTTTCAATGTTATAATATATTTATACATTTCGAAGCATCCAATACCATGGACCGAAAACCATCACGTCCAAAACCATGGACCAAAAACCAACGCGTCCAAAACCATGTGCAAAAACCATGCACAAAACCATAGGTAGGCCCGCCCAACCCAACATGTCCAATGGACATATCCTTCACATCAAGAGGGAGTTCTAGGATCACTTGTCACAAATCACGTATGATGGTGAAATCGAAGTGGCTTGGCCTAAGCACTTGGATGAATTCCATGTGCTCATGGAGAGCATGGAAGATCTTAATGAAACAAAGGTCTATTTGTTGCTCACACACAAACTTCATGACCACCCATTGCAATGGTGTGGCACACTACCTCATAACTCTATGCACTCATTCAACTCATTCACCGATCTAATCAAAATTTTTTCCACCATTTTTATCCTAAAGTACTTGATAAAAAATTGTTAAAACAATGGAAGGCACCACATGAATCACCTATGGAGTTTTTAGAGAACTTTTGCCTATTCATGTCTAAAGCCTCGAAAATTCAGATGAAATTTTAATATCTCATGGAAAAATTTGAATATTTTCTTATGTAATTTGTCAATCCAAAGAAGAATTTCAAGCTCAAGCCCTGCTCATCATACTTCGGTGATGGAGCTATGCAATCACAGATGGACACGGTCACTGTCACAAGTGACTGTCCACCATGATGTGGGAGAGTATGCACACACATCTGTTCAACCATCACATACTCCTGACATCGATCCTTCTGATTTTCATGCAAGTTTGGTTGCAAATCCATTGGGTTATCACATGTATTTTGTACCTCAACCTCTGTCTTCTTACTCATATGATCCTTCAGATGACACTATCTTGTGTTCTTCCATTTCAGACTCTACACTTGTTGTGAACAAGGATCAAGCCATCGAAAAAGTTGGTGTTGCACAACCAACATGCGCTATCATTCACGAAGAGTATAATTGGGAGCTTGAACATTCATCAACAGTAGAGGACTATCCCTGTCTCTCCGTACCTCCTCCATTATTTCCTAACATCCTTAGTGATCCTCCCATCCCTAATTTTTCATGTGTATCTCTGTCCACGGATGCACCTATTTTTCATCATTCATAGGACACACCGGATTGCAGTCCATCATCCGACAATGGAGAGGACCAATCATTATTTGAATATCCACTTGATTTTTCATCTATTTTTCTGGAATGCAGAGGATGAACATTCTTTCTTCTCATCTACCCCTCTATAGGATTCATCAAATCATGACGATGCTAACTAACATCTTGAATTTTCTAGTCTTGGTTGTCGTGATCTCTTTACCTCATCATCTAATCACGATGTTGATTCAACTATTGTTAATATCTCTAAAACACTGGTCTATGATGATCATTCTATCAACGAAGCTGAAACCCCCCAAACTGTCGAGGCACTTCAACCCAAGATGATAGTTATGTGAGGCCTTCACTGTCCGGAGGTTGGTTTCACTCCTGATCAAGAAAATTTTCAAACACCCAAGGCTCCTCATCACTCATATGTATGCACTCAAGAACAATCCAACAATTAGATTTCATTTCCTCCACTTGAACTACATGATCCCATCGCTCATGCATTGGAGGACTCTTACTCAGTAAGCACACTTGCATAACGTAAGTGGTCTACCTTCCTCATGTATGCTTGCATGTCACCGTCAAGAGTATCCATGTGCTAAACATCTAGACGTAGTATCACACAACATCATGGTACATCCACAGACTACATGTCGTGCACTTTCCCTTAGTGTTGTTTTGTGGACGCTTGTAAGCTCAAAGTGTGTTTGTATTCATTGTTATATCTTTCACATCTGCTTGTTCGCACAGCTATGTTGTTCATGAACCATGCCCTCACCAATATGGGTCAACCAATGCACTAATGGATGCATTAGAACTATCACTTCATGTGAGATGACCCATGCACTGTTAGCTTAGGAGTAGGAGTAGTGTTTTCTTTTTGAGTTGTTTTCTTGCCTGCATGTTTGCTTCTTTCTTTGTGTGTTTGTTTTCTTTCTTGCTTGTTTTCTTACTCACTTTGCTATCGCATTTTATTCTACTTCTTCATTTGCTTTTTGGTGTTTTTTCTTGTTATTGTCTGTAGGTTAGTTTCTCATGGACTATGTGTGACTCTTGAAACAAGCTGGGTAAAGTAAAGGAGGACTTATACAACTATCAACATTTGGTTATCTTTTGTCTACTCTCTTATGTAAGAACTTGTTGTCTTTAGTCCATGATACGTCAATGGAAAATATTTATTGTTTGAAGTGAACCTTGGTGAAAACACAATGCTTGCATGCTAACTAGTATCACCTACTCTAGTTGGTTGTTTTTGGGTTTCCTTGTTAGCTTAGTCAAGTAGAGTAGGGTGAGGGGGAAAACCTTAACAAGCGTGTTAGAGGTATATATAAACTGCTTCTCTAAAGGAACAACTTCTTCTGCTCTCAATAAGTAAGGATCCCTCTTCCACTTTTGAAATGAATAAGCTCTATGCACATTTATGAAAATGAAAAATGAAAAAGTGAAAAGTGAAAATTTTCAGAAAATGAAAAATGAAAAAGGTGAAATAAGAGAAAGGCTTCCTGCACAAAGAGGTGATGAAAGTAACTCTGTTTGGGTACTGACCAGGCTTACTAGTAGCGGAGCGATGCTTGTGTTCCTACATCACTCTATCGGGGTACTGTCTAGGCCTACTCACAGCAGAGAAACACTAGAGATGAAACTAAAACTTTGACGACTATACTTCTTGTGCACCAATATACCCCTCATCCCCAATTGAAAAAATTGTATTTTCTTGGCTTGGAATGTGGGTCAACTGACAAAGGGCTTGGAAGATGCTACATCTTATAATCAAGCAAGTGTGAAAAACAAGATGACTAGAGAACTGAACAATACTTCTGGAGGTGTTAGAATTGATTTTCACGAACAAGGTCCATTTAGAGAACTGAAGTTCTACCAGTGTATCACCAAGTGTTGCAGTGGCTACAACCACCCTCCAAAAGTTTTCCTCAGCTTCATTTTCGAGCCTCCCTATCGACCATCCTCAACAGCATGTCTTGCACTACCAAGCACATTAGCTTTAGTTGTTTCATAGGGTTGTGTCAGTCTATGCACACAATTTTTTTCCACCCACTTCATAGGCTACTTTCCAGACATACTGTTAGTTACTGGTTGAGCAGCTCCCTCTGCGAATTGTGCAATTCTGGAGGGGAACCAGCCATGACTCAAGAAATTGTGCAAACCCAACTAGACACCTAGATGGGCTTTAGAATTGCGCAATTATTCCTAAAAGTCTTCCTCTAACAAAGTTGTGCAATTCATTCCATGATAGCTGCTCAACCTAGAAATTTTACAATTCTGGGTAACAGTCTCCTGCTACTCCCAAAAGTTGCATAATCCCTATGGGACAACCAGCCTAGAAGCTATCAAAAATTGCACAAATCTGGCCAGAGAGCCTGTTGGGCTCAAAAATTGCTCAATACAGTCAGATAGGCTTCCTTGAGAAAATTGTGAGGTATGACCCAGGAAAGCTCCTCAGCTCAGAAATTTCACAATACAGCCAGATAGGATTCCTTGAGAAAAATTCGAGGTCTGACCTAGGACAGCTGCTAAACTCAGAAATTGTGAGATACAATCAAATAGGCTTCATTGATAAAATTGCGAGGTTTGACCCAGGATAGCTACTCAGCCCAAAAATCGCACAATCCTGGGAGCTAGTCACCTATTCCTCTTACAAATTGTGCAATCCCACTGGGACATCCATCTCTGTTCAGCCCAGAAACTATGCATATTTTCATCCCAGGTTCGTATACCAATGCATGTGCATTCAGGTTGACCAGTTCCCTCTGGGATCAAGCAAAAATGATTTGCATGCATGGACTCCTTCTCCCAAGGAAAAATGCAAAGGCATCCCTTGATTTAGGGATCTATTTTTAGCAAATGGAGGTTACATTCAAGGATCATTTCATAAACCTCCCGCCAAGTGTCGATTTTCCTAGATTTATGGCATGCACATCATAACCTCAATTTTTATCAAAAATTATGAACCAAATGTTGCAGAGCTCTTTCCTCACATCGATCTTCCAGCTCTAACATCCCACATTTCATATAGAAGTTGTTGGCACATTCAACCTAGCAGTTTCCAGGTAAGCCTGCGTTTCATGTCTTGCATAGCGTTTCTGTCACTTTTTGTGTTTCACCTTGTGTGAGTGTTGTCTTCTTGATTTCAATGAGTGCTTGTTATCATTTTGATGTATGTTATCTTGTAGAAGCACCATTTCAGTTTTTATTCGCATCTCACTCCTGTCGCATGCATGACACTGTTTTTGCACGAACGTCGTCGTTGTGGTGACTCGTTTCACACACATTCATGCTTTCCCATTTTCTGAATCCTAAACTTGTTGTTTACATGTATGATCATTCACTCTTGTTTTCACTCATCTCATCATACATTCATACTTCTCATGTTTTTAGTCGCCCGTTGGCAGGTCTGAGCTGCCTTGGCCCAGACTGTGCCTTGCCCGGCTAGCACTGCACATTTCAGAAAGCGAAGGCTCTACCTTCCCTCTAGAAATTGAATAATTATGGCCCAGCATTGACCTCCATGATTGCATTGTGCATTTCTTGGAGGCAGTGTCCTGCTGGCCCCAGAAACTGTGCAATGCAGTTTGCTGGTTGCATGTCACTGCTAACTGAAATTGTGCATTACACAGTTTCAATCCTTAGCAGGGCAAGCTAGCCTATGAATTGTGTATTTCCAACAGTCAGTCAACCTCCTGATAGCCTGGACTATGCCTTGTGTAGTTTTGGTAGTCAGTCTCCTAATCTCTCGATGAAAATTGCACAACCTTCACGATAAATCACATAGGCATGTTACAAGTTAGCCCTCAAGTTTGTTTTGGTTTTTGACTAACCGATTTCTTGCAACGAGTGTTGCTATGTCTTCAGGCATCACAAGTGTTCATCTGTCTTTGAGCATCACAAGTAAAATAGCCTTTAGAAGAGCAGAGTCAAAGGACACCGTTGAGAGCACAATGGGGGTGGCAGCCAAGCAAGTGCCTGTGAGCTTGCCTACCTATGAAGACATCAAGTCGTTCATGGACAAGGATATCAAGATAAATGGCAATGGCATAACAACAAGTAGCACCATCAGCATCAGCAAAAGGCAATAGACCTACACACAACGAATACAAGAGTAAGGTTGTTGACAGCATAAAGGCAGAGCAAAGCTGCAAGTTCAAAGCAGATCCACTCATGAAAAAGAATCTTTGGCGATTGAGGCTATGAGGTGATGATGTGACATAGATATCATGCAAAGGTAGAGAGAGAAACAAAGAAGGAGTTGCATGTGCTGAAGTAGTGACTCAAGGAAGAATAGGAGCTGCACAGATGAGAGAATGAGTTATCGCATGAATAGGTACAACAATGTGCACAACATGCACAGACGAATGAAACTGCGTCTGTAAAAGTTATATATCCATCCCAGAAGCTGGCATAGAACAAACAAGGTGAGAAGTGCTATTGATTGCATGAAAGGGAATTAATCAAAATGCATTTCATTGTGTGCACGCATGTGATCCCACCCATTTGGCACACTCACTCAGGTAAAGACAAGAAGCAAGTCCGACTGGAGCTGAACATGTACTTCAACAAGTTGATGCGCATGGTGACCAACACACACTTGGAGATCAGGATAGACATTATGCATCGGTATTTTTTTGGTCCAACCACACTCAAGATGATGATGCACATTCTATCAAATGAGTTGGACAAAGGTCCATAGCAGTGTACCCGAGTGCAACGAAGGCAAGAGTTCGCTTTGAGCAGGACATCACCATTGAGTGCATGGACACCATCATGAATGACCAAGCTTGGCATCAGTTTGCCACCATCGACCATCACAAGGATGTCAAAGTGTTGGTCTCACCATAATGGTTTGAGTGTTAGTGATGTCTTGCATGGTTTGCTCAAGCCATTTTGTCTCACATGGGTACATACTTATCAATTGTATGTAACGACTTATCAATTTGGTCAGCTAAGTTTCTAATAGGAGTATCTTAGAGAAAGCATGGATATTATTGCAATGCGCCTTGGCTTCTCCACTTTGCAAAGCTAGTATATCTCTTTGGAGGAGCAAGCAGCAGTGACTATAATGTTCCGCTATCGGAACTAGTGGTTGGTCATGGATGTATTGTATGACTGGAATTTACACTTCCTAATATAAAAAAGCCAACATGTTTCATGCATATGTTGTTACTGTATCTTAGCTAACTTGGTTACTCTAATGATAAATGTATTGTTTGCTTATGCATGGATGTATGGACTCATTCTATATAAGTATATGTGAATCTTACTGAAATGTGTTGTTGGTTTAATCATCACTGTGGATTTTTAACTAACCTACTTTCCAGTTTGTGATGCATCTTTGCTTGTGTGCTATCACAGGTTTCCAAGGGGCGCACTCACCCCACTTTCCATGTGTTAGAACCATTCATGCACCTTCCTTGGCTTGCCACACATGTCACACCCTTACTACCAACAGGGACATCTTACTTGCCTCTATGTGCAATCACGGTCAAGGCGATACCGCACGACCCACTGTTGGGACTCCTACACCAAATGGTTTGAGGTTTAATTGGGACTTCTTACTGAGGAGATCCCTTGACATGTTGGTGGGTACACCATTGTCAAAATAAGGTTTCAATCTGAAAAGACCATAGTTTTGTGAAGCAAGATGTAATGGAGAAATATTTGGATGTCTTGAACAACCGCCAAAACTAACTTTTCCACATGAGTATACCATATCTCAGTATCATTGAGGTTCTACCTCAAATAATAAATGGGATGTTCAGTCCTGATATCGTCTTCTTGGACCAAGACCATAGCTATAGTACAGATGGCAGAAGCAAGGTACATGAAATAGTCATGCTGATAGTTAGGGGGATATAAGAGAGATACCCAAAACAATATATCTTTTAAGGAATCAAACACTTTATGTGAAACCTCATCCCAATGGAAGGGAATCTGATTTTTCAATAAGCGAGTAAATCCTTTGGTTAGTTCAACAAAGTTAGGGACAAAACTGCTCGGGAAGTTAGATTCCCCTTGGAGTATTCGTAATTGAATGAGGGAGGAAGGCATAGGAAAGTTAGCGATCACCTGGAGTTTTCAAGGATCAATATAATTCCTTGTTTCAAAATGAAAAAACCAAATATTTGACCAAAAACAACAACCAACATACATTTTTGCGAGTTAAGTCAAATGTTATAATGTCTACAACTAAGAAAAATGGCTCGTAAATGCATGGGGTGAGTTGGGAGATCATCCAGATAGGGTTGCATGATATGCTTGATGCCATGGAAAGCGTAATCCATCACACATTGAAATGTGCCCCCTACATTATTTAAACCCAAAGGGAGCTTTCTATAAGCAAAATTACTCTAGGGAAAAATAAATGTGGTTTTAGGTTGGTCCATCAGAAGAATGTTGATTTGAATATAGCTTGAGAATCCATCCATAAATGAATAAATTTCATAGCCAACATAGTCATCAAAAATCTGGTCAATGAACGGGGTCTAGTAGTTGTCCTTCGGACAAGCTAGATTTACGTCCTGAAAATCGACACATACTTGGATCATACCCTATTTCTTCTTGACATGGACAAAGTTCAATAATCAATCAGTTTAAGTAATGGGGTATATGAAACCAGCCCAAAGAAGCTTTTTGATTTCATCTTTTATCCCAACAACCTTCTTGGCATGGACCAGACAGAGGCACTACTAGATGGGTTTGGCATCAGGATACGTCTTGATTTCATGCAGTTCTATGTTTGGGTCCATACCTAACATTTCTTCATATGTCTAGGAAAAGAAATCTCTGAACTCACAAAAAGGGGCTAGAAAAATCTACATTTCAGATGGAGAACAATATGCTCTGATGTATAAATTTTTTACTATTCTTGGTTTAATCAAAATTTTGAGAGGAACAGTTTCTTTGATATTTGAAAGGTTTTTTTTAGAGTTGATCCCATGAATGGAAACACAATTTGTAAAGGGTTTGATAAAATTAAGTAGGTACACACTACTAAGATTATCTTCAATGGTTTCTGGGAAGGAGGAACGATGATGATGTTCCTCCCAAGGCGCGTCATCTGATATCATGATCTCCATGATGCTTCCATCAGTAGAGAATGTATGTGAGAAAGGATCAGAAGGTGTGTCGTAATGTAGTGATCGATCTACCTAATTGTTTGAAGAAAAAATATGGACCACACAAGCCAATAGATGGCTTTATAGTATTGCTAATTGGGGCTAAGCGAAATTTAGTCGAAAAAAATTTTAATGTTAGTTTCATCAGGTATAATCCATGGGTCACCCAAGATCATAGAGTATGATATCATGTTGACATAAGCAATCGAAGGGGAGGATATGGGAAGGGGAGGGGGAGGGAGCAAAAAGGTTCCCATAAGTGATAAATCTTTCAATAAACCAACTCCAACATGCTGATAGGAATGTAGGGATTCCCCTACAAGAGAGACACTTCAAGTAACATTGGAATTAGAGGTAAAAAAGGTGAGTTGATTTATGGCCATGATCCTATCTTTATGAGGAAAGGCGATCATTCGAAAGTAAGTTGAAATGATGGAAACCATAGCATAAACCCATGTATGTCCCAGTAGAAGTTTATAATCCAAAGGTTCATCAATAACTCCTACTTCAACAGAGACGAATTTTCCCCCTAATTCCACTTGAAAGGAATTCAGAATCCCACAAGGTTTGTATGTCCTTCCATCAAAGGCTTCTAATGTGGTGGTCAATTGACTCAGGGTGAGCCAATCACCTTCCATCAAGACAAGGACATGATGCAAGTCAAAGCTTCCTCGTTGAATATAGAATGATGAATGGTCTTACTATGGAAAATGACATGAATCATAAAGGCTAACTGAGCCAGAAGTATAAGGGTATAGTTTCATGAGAGAAAACCACTAGGTTGGAATCCAATGGATCCACACATTCGATAGCTAATAAAAAGGCCTTCTTTTGGGTGGGGTAGTTTTGCAACACCTCAAGAGTCAACATAGCAAAAGGAGACTGAGCCAAGTCTTCAACTATGTTGTTGAGTGGATCCTGAATTTGGGTTGAAAGTAGGCATATGGATAACACCCTTTCAAGGCTTGATAGTAAATTCCGTGTAAATCAAAGGTGGAATAGCATCAAATGAAGGTGGTGTTGAACTGGAAGGTTCATCAGTAGTCTGACCATTCGATGGATTCACATTACCATAGTCCTTATTCAAAGTGCCCACCATGACATCAGATTTCATCTTTGAGGAGGAAAGCATCAAAACTGTGTTAGAGGAAGAGGAATCCTGGGAAAAAATATGAGTCTCTTGATTGGGAAACAGGTCAGTCAGCTTAGTGGGAGAAGTGGATGATTTAAGAAACTGATTCACTTCAGCGTGGTAAGGAAAATCATGTGTAAAGTGATCCTCATTACAAATCAAGAAAGGGTATTGAGACTTTCGTTTCTCATTGGAAAATGAATTTGTTTTTTTATCCTGTGATGAGAAATCTTTCTTCTTGCTTCCAAGCTACTATTGAGACTTTCCTTTATTGGATGAGATGACATTTATCTTGGAAGCAGAAGCCACAGGAGGATGGGATGGATGGTTTTGTGCAGGAGTGGTAAGAGAAATACTATATGTTTTACTCACTGATTGCGAACTATAAGAACCTATAATTCTATTGGTAGCATGAGATTATTTACCACATGGATGAGGAGTAGTATTTGAGGGTCTCAGAGCATTTGGTATATTATCATAGAGTACCCGACTAGGTGTAAACCATATCTAAATACTAAGCATGAGAAATAACTTTCTCTTTAGTCATGACTCCACCTTTGGCCACGTCTTCTTTTATGGGAGCTAACAGATATTTGAGAAACCATTCTGCTAACAACTTATCAGGAACATAAGTCTCGAACAACCAGTGACAATGCCTTCACTCATGAATGTGATCTGAAATGTGAGTAGAGTCTGATTTTTTAAAGTTAGTCAATAGTTTTGTTCTAGTTTTTTATTTTATGGGAAACTGGAAATATGTGAGGAAGGTAGTGGCTAAAGTGATGAAGTCATGAAACAACTCTCTAGGTAATTCAATATACCATTTAGCTGTAGCACTTGTAAGAGTTCGATGGAAAAGATAGAGTCAAATAGAATCATCATTAAGTGAATTAGATGAACACCATAGATGATACGTCAAAACATGCATTGAGAGGTATTCTCCAAGATTCCCATTTAATTTTGGGATATAAAAAGGAAAATTAGTAGGAATAACCAGCCACCATGTCGAATGACCAATGGGGTCGTTATTAAGCCAAGTTAAATCAAGTAATTCAAGAGTAGCCAAAAAAGGCAACCAATGATTAAATTCTGGAGGCAGATGACTTGGATATGAAGGGATAGCTTGGGCAACAAGAAATTGCATTCCTGGATAAAGAGGTTTATGATAATAAGGAATCTGGTTAACAAAATATGGAGGATTTTGATAACTAACATACAAGTGATTTTGTTTCCTAGACACAGGATGGCAATAAATTTGCTAGAATGGTTGGGTTTGGATTTGTTGGCCTTGAAAAGGCACTTGATGTGATCCATATTGTTGCGCGATATGGGTTTGCATTTCCCCCTAGTATGGGTTAGATTGAGACTATGCCAAATTTTGAGTAATTTGATATACCAAAACTTAAGGAGTACCTTGTGCAAGCGCATTAGAAGGTGAGGGTACTTGTATAGTTTGACTAATATGAATCTAGGGGGAATGAGAAACTATTGGAATAAGTTGTAAAGGTTGGCTCACATGTATCAGAGCTTTCTGAGGTACTGGGGGATAGCTAGGAGTTTGTGATGAATATGGTACAGTTTGAGGATTCAACAATCAATCCCAATATGAACCAGGTTGAATGAGTAAAGTAGGTTGCCAAACACTAGAATCCATTCTAGGATAAGGAGGAATACAACTAGGTGGATTACCATATTGAGTTATACCAACAATAGGTTCCCCTCCTACCATAGGAGGATGGGATGATGGAGGCAACTACAATCCAGATGGAGGGTACCCAATATAAGGAGGTTTGGATTGTTGAGGGTAGCTTTGCCCACTGATATAAGGGCTAGACGCTACTCTATTATAGGTGTGGGTGGAGGAAGAGGTGAATAATCTGTGGAATTCATAAAAAAAGTACCCAACATTATTCCTGAATTATATGACATGGGAGAGGTCCAAGGACTAGAAGCCACACTAGAAAAGGTACCAGATAATGATTGATAGCCAGGCAGGATGTACAGGCCACCATATAAATGAGCTTTTTGTGATGTTACAAACATAAATTAGGATGCGATGCTTGATGTATCAACCATAGTGGTGGACACAGGCTGGGAGTTTTAATCAACTCCAGTCATGGTTAACAATCCCAATGACAATTTCCATGAGAGATCCATAGGTAGGCCCAAAGAGCAAGGTAAAGGAGATTGTGTATGTTGTTGAGGAGATGGAAGAGAATTGGTTTGATAAAAATAGAGTCCTTATGAATGAATGAGAGTAGAAGGATGAGGATATTCTTGAGGGATCTCTTCAATACTTAGAATTTTGTGTGGAAGAGGTTCACAGTTAGGCCCAAGATATATTGGTTATGTCTAAGAAAAAGGAAGAGAGGAGGAAGGTCCCAAAGACTCACGTAAATATGGATGATACTCCTCAAGTTAAAAAACCTTAAGAAACAAAGTTTCTAACATAGGGAGATCATATTCAATGACCTCATGTAACAAAGTTTTAGGGACTTCTGTTTCAATTATGTCAATGCCACAAATAGGAATAGATGTAATATTGGTTATGGAACTCAAAGGCACAGATGGTTCTAGCTGATCAATATTGAGAGGAGGTCTAGAAGTAGTTCCATATCTTCCCGATTCAGTGTTTTTCATTTTCCTATGTCTTGGAAAATGGTTAGGAGTAGCCTCTAGAGGAAGTGGATGATTATTTGGCATTCTACACGAACGACTTGGAGGGGAATTTTTCCCTTCTACATTGGGAAATAAATTTATTAACACAAAAATAAATGAATCAAAAAGAGTGTAATCTAGGCATAAAGGATTACCAAGCAACTGTGAACTACAAGATACACCTTGGCGAATCAGGGAATTAATGTACAACATCCAATCTTCCTGAATGTCGTGTTCAATGTGTCATGGTATACAAGGTGATAGACTTGGTTGCCTATGGAAGGATAGATTCCTATTGGGGAGTACCAAAATATACACGACGGTATGTGGGAGTGTAGCCCGTAGAAGTATTATCTAATGCATAATCCTTCGATGAAAGAGCTCGCATATACTTTACGTGCATGGAGCACCACCAATATACCCTAAGTTATGTGGAGTGTGATCCTAGACACTCACATATGTAGAACAAGATTTCACCCTTGAGATGCAACACTAGAAAACAATGACAACTCCTATGTTTAATGACATAGGAACACGTCTCTAGCCTAGACCTCTAAATGTTTGTGTTAATGTTACAAATGCTCCTTAGGTTGATTCAATAAATTTTCCTGTTTATATTTGATTATGTTTTAGTTTTGGGGCTCACCATGAATGTCACCTAAATATCATAAAATGGAAATATAGAAAGAGAAAATAGAAATCCTTTCTTCTTCAATGAAAATATAGCTAAGGAAGGAAAGAAACAATCAAGATGCATCACACAATATGGAGAAAAAAATATGGAAGATGTAATTTCCTTTCTGATGCAACTATTCCAATGCTAATGCACATGAAAAATCTTAAATGCCGATGCAATTTTTTTTCTTTTCACCACACTTAAGTTTTGAAATGAAGAAAACAAAGATGCAAATGTCCAATTATTGATTCAATTACACTTTTTAAAATGAGGACTGGAACAACACTTCATCTAAGTGATCAATAATCAAACGAAATAAGTTTGCAAGTGAACAAATGATAAGAACAAAGAAAAATCAAAACCAATTTTTACCAAAGGAAAATGACACAAATGCAAACCAAACAGAGTCTTTAGAGAAACCACAAGACACTAAAGTCTTAAGGAAGCTCAACTAGAAGTAGGCCAACCAAATATAGGCTCAAGAACCAAGGAAAAATTCATGAAAAAAAGGAGCCAATGTTGGTGCAGAAGAGGCACTGATGCATTGCAATGTTGGTGTAGACTAAGCTAGGGTGAGGTGCATTTCTCTGTCAAAGGCACAAGGGGTGTGTTGGTCCTGGGAAAGAGGATTCTAGCACAAAAATTGGAAAAAGGGCTCAATGAAATCACTTCCTATGTATGTTCTTGGTTGGATGACACAACAAAGATTTGTTAAGGAGGTAATAGAACACAATAGATAATGAAAACACTAAGGGAATACTCTATTCCCTAGTATGGTTGCCAATTTATTATATATGATTTACAATTGTAGACAAAAGTATTTCCCCTAGGTCGGTGGCTAACATAGAGCAACAAAGAGACAAGGAATACAATTCTTTCCTTAAAGTAAATAGGTGATAGAGTGAGGCCTACCTGGAATCCTTCACACACTTTGGTCCTTCTTTAGCTTGGAAGATTAAATTCCAGCTCTCGATGCCAAAATTAGAACCTGCACAGTGAGATAACACAAGTCAAGAAATTAGGAGATCTACGCAGTATCATCTAAGTAATTCATTCAATATATCAACATGGTATTGAAATATATGAAATAAAAACATCCGATATAGGACAACAATAAATTATTTGCATTAATATAAATATAAGGATATTACAACAATAAGTAGCGATTAGTCTTGTAGAAGAGCTCCTCCAAGTTGTTGACTTGTCCTTTCCTTGTCACAATATGTACCTCCAATCATGGTAAATGCATGATATGATGGCCACTCACTACAGCAACATAAGAGTAGGAACACTCTCCAAAATCCAATCCCCAACTACATACAAGGTTAGGAATATACAAAGAATTAGAGTAAGTTGGGACTTCTTATCCAATTACCAATCTAGGGTAAGAGATACACCTTTGATGGAGGGACAAGATTAAAGGATAAGTGGTGAAAACTCCAAATTAGGGAACGATATATGAATGTTTTATCCACATTAAGTAGTTGAAACTACTTCTAGAAACTCTTAGAAGGGGAAGCTTCTAGAATCTTGATCATTCTCCCACATTTCTAGAACCAACACATGTGCAAAGGGGAGAAACTTGTCTGTGACCAACGGAAGCCATAGTGGAGAAACCTGCTGGGTCAGATGAAGCAGTTTAGGGTTGAAATTCTAGGAGAGGAAAGGTACATGCTTAGGGCTTTGTGCAATATGGTGACAAGGGGGTATATGATGTTGATTGATCCCATTAGGAGGCACACTGATTGGATGTGACAAAATGGCCTGTAACAAGTAGGATATATATTTTCTTTGTGGAGAGCACCTTGAGCCAATTTATGGTTGAGTCGAGGCATGTACATTGGGTTGCAGCAAAGCATGGTTGAGCTACCTATGTGGTATATTAGATGTGGTTTGAGATATGGATTAGGTGGTGAAGTGAAAATGTAGGGATATATGGAATCAAATTGTGATGGGAGTGTAGAGGATATAAAATGCATATTAAGATGTTCCTTCAGATCAGCTATGATATGTTGGTTTATCAAGAAGGAAATTTTTGTCCCACTCAACATAGAATATGCATAGTATATCACATCTTGTGTCACAATTCCTGAAGTAGTGTGAATTTGAAAGCTTCTTACTTGACTCCTTGATCAAGTTACTTCATCCAAGACATGGGACATAAAGGAGAAGTGGAGCTCCACTACATATACACAAATGCGAAAATTCTGTACTTTAGAGACAAGCTTTGTGTGATGCAAATTTGATCTCTTTGCAGGGTTAGGGAAAACCATCTCTTGTAGACATAAAGGAATTTGGATGGGTCATAAAGGACTTTGACCAAGGGAATTGGATATATTCATCTAAGAATCTAGAAGTATATAGATAGGTCATAAAGGAATTTGACTAGAGGTGAAAGGCCCATGGAAATTACAAGATTGGACAAATCTTCTCCTAATAAGCCAAAAAGACTTGGATGGGTCATGAAGGACTTTGAATAGAGGATATAGATGTAATTCACCTAAGAATTCATAAAGGACCTTAACTAAGGGTGAATGGTCCAATGGAATATTCTCTCATGAGAAGAAGGACTTTGAGTAGAAGATATAGATGTAATTCGCCTAAGAATTCATAAAGGACGTTAACTAAGGGTGAATGGTCCAATGGAATATTCTCTCATGAGAAGTGAGAAGGACTTGGTTAGGTCATAAAGGACATTCAAAAGAGGAGATTGATATGTTTATCTAAAGATCCATAAAAGACTTTGGCTAGAGGTAAAAGGCTTTGGATTCTTACATTTACCACTCGAGGATGGATTTATCTATAGTCATGCATCAACATATAGTGATATTTTCTTCGCAATTATTGGGGGGGGGGGAGGGAATCAATAATTGTATCTTTCCAATCTTAATTTGTTTTTCTATTATCTTCTTAAGAAACTAATGACTTATGTATATGTTCAATTATTAACAATTTCATTTAAAGTTACCAAGAGATACATTTGCATATATAATTATTTAAAATCAAATAGCACTCACACAACATTAAAAAGGAAACACATGAAGACGCCATATATAAGTGGAAATCCATAAGGGAGAAAACCAGAAATTTTGGGCTCAAAGTGATGTGAAGGAAAGCTCTTACTCCCCTACTCCATCAAATTTTATGTAGGCTCCAACTTGAAGGAGGCTACTACCTCAAGGATGCTCCATATTTTGTAGGCTACAACCCACAATAGGCTCCTGCTTCAAGAGGCTACAACATTTTCTTTATCAAGCTAAGACTTGAAAGGAGACTACAATCTCCCAATCACAATACAAAATCGAGCATTTTTTAGACTACAATCTTCTCTCAAGTATGTTTCTCACATTTTATGCTTCTCTTCTTCAATTATGTTCCTCTTTTGATACTTTTCTCTTCTTCTCCTCACTAGAATGGTGCTCATGAACCATCTCACATAAGCTATTTAGCATCAGAAAGTTTGTTTTCTAATTCAACAATGTATATTTTATAAGCATAACTTATTGGATGTTTTTAATCTATCGGATAATATGAAATGAGGAGTTGTTTCTTGGTCTTGTAAGGTTGTTCACAATGTGTCTTTTCATTTTCGAATATGAAAATCATAATTTTGTAATATAAAATAGAGTTGAAATAATATTGGCTAGTAGCAGTGATTGCAAAAGACAAATCTTGGAAATTTTTTAGATTTGTATCAGCTACATTTTTAAGATTTGTACCAACTACATGTTAAATCCTTTGAAGGTTCTTGTTTAATAAAAGCATACACTTTCTAGCTTATGCCTCAAGACATTATGTGCTATTTTTCGTTTTAATTGTAAGCCATACATACAGATAATTAGTCAACGTTTCACAATGTTCATCCTTCACAATGATCAACATAGTTAACAATGATCAGCCTTTACAATTCACATCACTTATCAGCCTTTTCATTCCATGCAATCACAGTGTACCAATAAACATAAATTAACCTTAACACAATCAATATCAATAAGATTAATGACATCAAGTATCCTTAACATGATCCTTTGACATCAATGCCAACATTACTAACATTCTCCCCCTTTGGAATTGATGGAAAAAAATGTGCTCCTCTTGTTTGTATGGAAACTCTATTCCATACCTATGCTTATCTCCCTATTTGACATCAATGACAAGAGGCTAGTATGCATAATTAGAGAATATAAATATGAGATGAATTATCCCTTACGAAAACATGTATCTGATGCCATAATCAACCTTTTCTATATGGGAAAATATTATACCTTCTTTGATGTTATTTGTCAATACATGAAGGTACTACTCTTTGTTTCTTTAAGGCATGAAAGGTATGCCACTATATTTATGACATTCTCTATAGAGAGTCAATGTGATATCCATTGTGCTTATCTTCAAAAATTGCTAATTTGAATTTAATTTGAATTGACAATATCTTCAGTACCTTTGCACCCACCAAGCACCATCGATAGTATTCAGCAGCTATAGTCAAAGCTATCAATAAATGAATGAAGGAAAAAAAACCTATTTCACAAACATGAACACACATATATAATGATATGGAATGTAGAAGCCATAAAACATATGTCAATAGGATAATATAAAACAACATTGCATATCATTCCAATTCTTCCCAAGGTAGCATTATGCAGTGTTACAAAATGTTATGGAGTGTTATTTTCTCGCAGTGTTCCAAAAGCAACGTTCAAAACCAAAGTACCAATAACTTTCTAATATGTACCAGCAGAGATAGATCTCCTTTGACATAGCGTTCTAATATGTACCAACAATGTTCTCGACATATAGCTCTTGAAATATCGTTCTAATATATATCAACGTTCTTGACATAACTCTCATTTGACGTAGTGTTCTAATATGTACCAGCAGCGTTCTTGACATATACCACTTCACATATCGTTCTAATATGTTGTATGAAATTAAATGCATATTGTTCTTGACATATCGCTCTAATATATCGTTGCATGAAATTAAATGCTCTGATATTAAACATTCTCATAATAAAGAATAATAAATGTTCTTCAACTTTGCTTTCCAACACAATAAAGAATGCAATGAACTCCCTCCACCACAGTAGAGATTGGAATGAATGTTGGCAATATATTAGCTACTTCACGTTGGCATTAAGAGCACATATATTAATTGCTTGAATATATTAATGGTGCTAATGTATGTAGTAATGATGGAATACATTTAACCATATCTAATCATATATCAACCATCAAGTTGTATATATTAATGTTGGCCAACCAGGTATTAACACCATGACATTGTCAACACTGCATATTGTATCCACTACCAACCCAGTATGTAATAATGCACCTTATTACAAATTTTAACAAATGCCACCACCGAAAGAAGCAATCATTGTTTACGTCATGAATGATGAAAATATGGAACTTATATTCTTCACTTAAACAGTGTTGATGTTGATTAAATTATCAAATGCTCTTCACTGAAATAGTGTTGATGTTGATTTAGGGTTTTGAGGAGTCTGAGCCACATTTGTATCTTAACCAACACATTGAGCTTCATAATATATCAATGTACCAACACAAGTTGTATTACCAATTCCACCAGATAAAATATTCAGCCTCACGCTCATACATACACCATGGTGGAAGAATAACTAAGAAATTTGTCTCCAGCAATAACTCATGTTGAAATAACGAATTATATCAATTATATCAATGAAATCAACAGAGTGTATGATTTTATATTAACACATTACAGATATTATAAGAACGTTGCATATACACGTATAAATGTATATGAATGTATGTCTCACCACACCAATTGGCCAACGCATTAATGCGTTGAATATATATTATAACATTTATCAACGCTCTCCAAAGAAAATAATGGTGCCATTGAATATTAACTCATGGAATATTAATGCATTAACTATTAATCATTTAAAATATGAGGCAAGTATCGGCCTCAACTCATAACGTTGTCCAATTAATTCATTCCAAAAGAATCCTAAAGAACGCATAGGATACAAGGTTGTTGCACAACATTCATTATCTCCCTTTTTGTCTTTCATCTCAGCTCCCATTTATACTCCTAGCAATTTTGAATATCCATAATTATATTCTTGATTATTCTTGATTACACTGTAGTTACTCTTCTCTGTGTTATTTTCCCTTCCACCACTCATTTTTTAGTATTATATATAGGTATTATTTTGAGTTTTCAATTCTTTTTGTGCTACCATTTTATTTGTCAAAATGCTTATTTTTTTTTGAGTTTCCCTTGTGATCCATTCACACAAAGTGGATCTAGACTAGTTCTTGATTTTTAGGGTTTAGCCTCATTTTCTAGAGCATGTGTGTAGTCTCCCATAGATATAGAGAACTACTTTCGTATATTATGCAATTTCGTTTTTTGCAAATGAACTAAACTATAATTTAATTAAGTCTCTGTTATAGGAATATTGATTTTCTTTTTTCTTCATTGTTTACTTGGATTTCTGCATTAACTCATTGACTAACCCCTGCATTAAAATTGGTTCAAGATTTTTTACCATAGCCTCATGTCAAGAATATGCCCCTTTGAGTTTGAATGCTTTGTTTTAGAACAATGAATAGATTGTGATGAATGGATGTTACTCTCATATCCTTATGAGATAATGGATCTTCATTTAATCAACATATTATTGATGAATTTTATTTTGTCCGACTATATTGCTCAAGCTCTTCAAGGGCTTTCTTCATTTAATGATAAATACACTTTAACTCTTTATGCATTCACCATTTGTATACATGAGGTTAGGTAAAAAATATAGCATCTAATGTTGAAGCATTTAGAGGAATCATAGTGATGCATTGAAATGCAACAATGTAGCTTGGTCAAATCTTGGCATTTTGATCATAGAACAACTTTCATAGTTTTCTCCAATAGCACTCCTTTGCAATCATAAAACAAGTTTGATTTCTTGATTTATATATGAGCGAAATGATCCTTTGCACCAATATTGTGATATATTAGTTGCTAGACTAGATGTCTTCATATGAAACCAACTCCATATATATGTCTTCATTTGGAACTTGCAAATAATATGGTTTAGATGTTGATCTCATGGTCCTTCATGATGAAGGCTTCTCGAAACGAGACATAAAGACATGTAGGATATGCTCCTCTATCCTTCATGGCAACACAATTTCTTTCACTTTGTATATTTGAAGAGATCTCATGTTTGTGTCTTAGTGGTTTAGAGGTTATCATTTGAATTCATGAGTTAACATAATACACTTTGATGCATACAACATAGGTATTCAAATTTATGAGAGGCTCAATAATTTTGAGAAACTCTAATGATTGAAATATACAATGAGATAAGCTCATTTTCAACATGTTTTGACTAGATATACAAATGTTTAACTAGACTATGAACCTGATTGATGTTGTTTATTCACCAAGAAGATGGCTTGATATTGCAATTGTAGGATGATCCTTTGTTCTTGGTGCTTCTTGAATGCTTCAAAATATTGACACAACCATATGCTTCTTGCTCCTCTTCTTTACTCCTTGTTGCTCTTGTAGTCTCCCTCTAGATAGTGCATTCATTTTCATATTCTCCACCATATTTCAAGGTCTTATTTTGAAGTAAAACTAGTGAGAAGAGTCTACAAGGGTCTATCCCTAATTTATTCCTCACATATTCAAATAGATATCTAGCAAGTGGCTTAGTAAATATATTTTCTATCTATTCTTTTATGGGTATGTATTCCATCTTCATTGTTTGCTCAACCACTTGTTCTCTTAGGAAGTGGTACTTTAGAGGGATATCTTTAGTCTTTGATTGAAGCACTTGATTTTTCGAAATGCTTATTGCACTTATATTTTCACACTTAATAAAGATAGGTTCACTTGAAGTTACCTTCACATCTTGTAGAGTTTGTTTCATCCACAACACTTGTCTGCAAGAAGAAACAAATCCTATGTATTAGGCTTCTACTATAGATAGATATATTGATGATTATTTCTTGCTTAACTATGCAACAAGAGACTCTCCTAATTAGAATGCTTCACCTCTAGTACTTTTCCTATCACCCACACAATTGTCCTAGTCTACATCTGTGTATGTTCTCAATGTAAATTTCTTCCCTTTTGGGTACCATAGTCCATAGTTTGTAGTCCCTTTCAAGTATTTGAATATCCTTTGTGTTGCTACCATTGTTGCTAGTAGATGACTTTGTTTAGGTGTTCATTGATATCTTGCAACTAGTCTCACTACTAACATTATATCTAGTCTAGATATTGTTAGGTATAGCAAACTCCCTATAGATTTCTAAAGGTTCTTTAGGTGATTCATCATCTGCATATAACTTGCATCCAATTTCCATGGGGGTTGATACAAGTTTACAGTTTTCCATTTGGAACTTTTAAAACATATATTTTAGATAATTTTCTTAAGAAATGAATACCCCTCATGAAATTTTGTAGGATTTGTATCCCTAGGTAAAAGGTAAGTTCTTCAATCATTGACATCTTGAATTCAGACTTCATATCTTCAACAAACCATTTTACTATATGATCTTTATTGCTACCAAACATTATATCATCCACATGTACAACCATAATTCTTAATTCATCTCCATCAACCTTTATGCACATATTATTATGAACTCATCGTCTCTTGAAACCCTATTTTCAAAGATAGTTGTCTAGCCTAGAGTACCATGCTCATGGTGCTTGTTTAAGACTAGACATTGTCTTCTAAGTTGCATACGTAATTAGGATTATCTAATAATAAAAATCCCTTAGGTTGTTCCATGTAGACTTCTTCCTCAATTTCTCCATTTAAAAAGGCATACTTCACATCCATTTGATATACTTTTGAAATCATTATAACAAGAAAAGGCCAAAAAAATCCTAATTTCCTCTAATATCACCATTGGTGCATACGTTTCCTCATAGTCAAGACCTTCTACTTGGGAGTAACCCTTCCATACTAGTCTCACTTTGTTTCTAACAACTTGTCCTTGTTCATTCATCTTGTTTTTGAGCACCCATTTTGTATCAATGACATTATTTTCACTTGATCTTCATGTCAATTTTGAGGTCTTGTTCTTTTCAATTTTAACTAACTCCTAGTTCATAACATCTATCCGGTTTTCTTCTTTACTTGCTTCATCAAAGTTATTTGTTTCAATCTTTGATAGCATAGCAATATGAGTTTGGTATTTTTTCTTTGCAAGTTGCCTCCTTGTTTGAACTCCTTCATTCTTATCTCCAATAATTTGACTTCCAGCCACAGTGATTATTTGGGACATTCATTGAGGGACCTTTTGAATGAGTCTTAATATTTTCTAATTCTTCATCATGTACTTCATTTTCTTCACTATCATGGTGATGATTTGGAGGATTGATAAAACCGGTTTTCTTTTTCTTATTAGGAAGCTCTTCATCAAAACTTACATCT
This sequence comes from Pinus taeda, assembly GCA_000404065.3. NCBI lineage: Eukaryota > Viridiplantae > Streptophyta > Pinopsida > Pinales > Pinaceae > Pinus > Pinus taeda. Next base: position 290,615 of record APFE031345667.1, on the reverse strand, counting down.
ATACAACCCATAATCTTATGTAATCGTTCATTATAAAACCTATATCCCTTTCTTTTTATGACTATCCCAAAAATATTCCTTCATTTTCATTGAGCATGTAGCTTTCTTAACTTTTCATCATTGTTTTTTATATAGAATTTACTTCTGAATACTTTAAAATGTTTGATTAAGATTGGCTTAATGTGCCACAATTCATAAGCTTTGATATAGCATTTACTTTTGAATACTTTAAAATGATTGATTAAGGTTAGCTTACTGTGCCACGATTTATAAGGTGTCTTGTCACAGTTTGTTTGTTCTCAGATGTGCCTTATTGCAAAAATGATCCCAGTAGGTTTGAGGAATATATGTTTCTCTCTTGCATCATGACTCTAGCGATTTTTTGAACATATCTATTTTGTCTCTGTACAACTCCATTCTGTTGTGGTGTGTTTACAATAGTATACTCCCTTTTTATGAAAGTTCATCACACAAGTTTGGAAACTCATTTGAATTAAATTTACCTCCTCTTTTTTAAATTATACACTTTGTCTTGCACCCCATTTGATTTTATACTAATGCCTTAAATATTTTTAACTTCTCAAATGCTTCTAACTTATTTCTAAGTAATTATACACATGTCAATCTAGAATAGTGATCAATTACCAACATGAAATATTTTTCTCCTATTAGTTATTTTGTTCTAGAAGGACCACACAAATCCATATGTACTAATTACAAAGGCTTACTACTTGACAACTGTAGAGCTGTAACAAGGGCCTTTTTCACCTCTAGTTATCTCACATTACAAGTCAATCCGGGAACGTTTTTGTTATTGTGAAGGGTATCTCGATTTGAGGCTATTTGTCAGAGTAATGCTTAGTAGTATAGATCTAAGAAATACAAGAGTAAATGGATGCTAAACTATGCTAAATTAATTTTGCATAAAGAAATCACACACGGCAACTTTGTCAGTCAAGGGTACGGAAGTAGTAACCCATCCCTTTAGAAACTGATGAAGGAAAAGAAATTAGAGTATGGATCATGGATCTGAGAGCATAATAGCATCTGCTGTGTCTCACGACAGCCTTGATCCTCCTCCCACATAGTACCAATGAATGCAAGTAAAAAGGAACAGCAAGAAAGTAGAATGGAACAACAATTCAGAAATGGAACAGCAATTCCGAAATGGAACAACAGTAAAAAGGAACAGCAGGAAAGAAACTAATCTCGTGAGTTCAATACTCTCAATTCTTTGGCATCAACTTACATACAAATAAAGAGCAATCTTTTGTACAAGTAGACAGTTAATCAAATGGAACAGCAAATCACCATAAATAGGAAACGTCAATCATATATAAACATAATCTGAAACGATTACTAGTAGTCCATTACTCCAACCATATGTAGCTGAAACATTCCACTTATAAAGTCTGTAACGGAAGTGAACAACTTAGAACAATGTTATGTGATCAATTCTGGAAATATGATGTAAACTCGTTACAAAGATTTACAAAAGGAAAACTACTGATGAACAAGTATGGAACCGCATGTACGTATATCAAATTATTGAGAACAATAGACAAACCACACAAAGCCAAACTGTAATGATACAATCAGCCAGTGTCCATTGGAGCCGGGCCCTTAGCTCTCAATGGAACACCGTCGTAACTTACTTCAGATGCAAAGGGAAAATAGCACCAAATATATTATATTAATGCATCAATGATAGTACAGCAAAACTAAGTCTCAAAGAGACTCGATAGTCTGAGTGTAACCAATAGTGCAGCTTATAAACAAAAAGTAAAAATACAAAATATTCCCCGACGTCCCTTAAGTCTTCGATTTCGCCCCTTCTTATACAAGTAATGGCGGAGTTAACTAAACAACAAAATAATTGAACGTAACGATCCCTCAGGATCAAAGATCCTGAGGGATATGTTAAACTGTTAACTCCTTTCTTTTCTCTGCCTAGTCTTCCGAACTAATAGTCCTTCATCTCATCCTGGATTGATCTGCCTTAATTTACTCGCCCTGGTCTGGACTTTATTCAGTTTTAGGGGGACAGTCGTTATCTTCTCATGGGACTCTTGTTTAGCACCTCGCCTTCTTACTTTTGTCCTTTCCTACATAAAGAAGATAACTTTCAGTGATTGGGTCATTTGTATTCATTCTCATTGCATTCTCCCTATTGTATAATAAAGAAAAGGTTACAACTATTGCTTGAAACACTACTAAGTTATTCGTTAAAACATACCTTTCCAATGCTCTACACACCCTCCGACTTACTCTATTTCATGGCCTCATGAAAATGTTATAATTAACATGGAGAGCTGTAAGAGAATAGGCGGGAGAGGGCACTTCGTGAGGAGGTTTGCAACCTTGGTGAGCAACCAAATTATTAAAGAATTTGTTCAATTGATCTATAGGCATATCGTACAAGGCCTGGTACCCAGGTGCAGGGTGCCAAATAATTGGGCTACAGAACCGGTATCCTAACCAAGAAGGCCCAGCACGCAGGATGTGCTAGCCGTAAAGGGCCAACCGTTCAACAGCCAACTCAAAATTCTCATACTTGAATGGCTCCTTGAGCTGGATGCTTGGGGTAGAAATCCGATAGCGGAATTTGGCAGACTCCAGGGCAGAATCCTTAATAGCCAGAAAGTATTCCAAGCTATTTCGGATCAAACCCTCATGCATGGGCCCTAGCAGTTCCATGACACTTGGGGTTCTCATAAGGCGTTTGTGCGATTGCCATAGTTGAACGGGGTCTCTAGGCTCGGCCCTGACCCATAGATCTAGGCTGTTCTCCTGCCTCTGGAAGACATTGTAAGCCTTGAGCCACTTCAACTGGTTGATCCCGAATGAAACAAAGGCTTGTAGCTGTAGATCTCCCACAAAAGGGCCAGGGTTTAAATTAGTTTCCTGCTCCAGCACCATATTGTGCAAATAGAACTCACATAGGGACCGTTGGACCTTAACCCCATAATGTTTACAACAATCAATAAAATCATTAACAGTATTAATCTGAATGGGGGCACCTGCCCCTGACGGCTTTTATTTTCAGTCTTAAGTATCTTTCAAGGAGAAATAAAGCATAATTCTTTGCAAGGGCTCTGCAAGTCAAAACATCATCATACAACGAACATACAGTGTCCAATTGTTTAATAACAGCATCTAATCGGCGTGTTACCTTGGCAACCTTCTCCTGTTCCTTCTGCCATCCTTCAAAGGCCTGACTTTCTGATTGACTCATGTTCCGCAGTTGCTGCTGCAGCTCTTCATGTTTTTCCCGGGGGATCATTTGTTCCCTTAACTGCTCAACTTCCTGCTGCAACTCCTCGTATTTTTCCCGAGGGATCCTTTGTTTCCTTAGCTGCTCAGCTTCCTGCTGCAACTCCTCATATTTTTCCCAAGGGATCATTTGTTCCCTTAGCTGGTCAGCCTCCTGTTGGGCCTGCTTCATCTCATGGAGCAAGGCCTTATTTTTTGATCCATTCTCCATGATTTCTCAGAGGCAGGGAGTCTTACCTGGACCTTCCTGTTTCGCTGCCTGGTTGCCTCAGTTTGGACTGCTTTGCTTTCCCTTTCTTTCTTAACCTGAATAAAGGGGTAGGATGGCCCCTTTGTAAATGGAATGTCGTCTTGTGGCTCGGTCTTGATTGGAATGGCAGCTGGTCCCACTGGGCTATTTGGAACAACAGGTTGTTCCTCAGCGTCAATAGGGGTGGAATTCTGATGTTCCATACCAGATGGAATGACATTTTGTCCCTCAGTGCTGGTTGGAATGGCCGTAGGTCTATCAGCGGAGTATTGACCTCTAAGGCGCCTATAAGCCCCTTGCCTTCTCATCTGATGGGACCCTACCACATTTGTTCTTCTTTTTCTTCTTATAGTCCCCCTTATTCTCAGACTGGCTTTCAAACTCCGAATTTTCTGCCGAAGCTGGGCTATAATATTCAGCAGCCTTTGCTGTTTCTTTTTCAATTTCTTAATTTCCCTTGCCTCAGCTGTGGGCACATGAGCGGCCCTCAGTTATGCTCCTCTTTCATCGAAGGTTTCCTCTAGTATTATGGGAATGGACTGTTCCTGACAAACACTTTCATTCTCTGCGACATCAGCAGGTGGGTTTTCTCCTGGTGTCTTGGGAACGGGTTGTTCCTGGTCGGTATTTACATTTTCCTTATCAACAACAGGGGGGTTTTCTCCTCCTGCCGTTTATTCATGCAATTCTTCATGCGCCTCTTCCTCGGAGGGTCCTTCGGGAGGGTTTGTTGGACTGGAAGGTGAAGCATAATCTCCCAGGCTGGCCAAGATGGTGGCCAACTCTTCTTCTCCCATGGGAACTTGTGGAGGGCTGCCCCCCAATTGTCCCATCTCCTCCTCCTAAATTGGCTGCTCTGTGGCTGTCTCCGGATAGCTGGCCTCGGCCTCTGAGTCAGAATGTTCATTTCCTTCCTCCTGAATTGGCTACTCAGTGACTGTCTCCGGATGGCTGGCCTCAGAGTTAGAATGTTCATTCCCTTCCTCCTAAATTGGCTGCTCAGTGGCTCCCCTCGGATAGCTGGCTTCGGCCTCAGAGTTAGAACGTTCATTCCCTTCCTTGGCTTCTGCTCTGTTCTCGATTTGTTCCTCATTTTCCCCCGAGGGTCCTTGTTCTGGTACTGGTGGTTCCTCTGCTATTTCGATCGGCTGGGCGATGTTTAGCTGGATTTTCTCCAGCCTACCTCTTATCCTTGCCAACCGAGCTGACTTCCTACGCCTCTCAGGCTGTTCGGGTGTGCTGGCCACCTGCTCTTCCACCACCACCTTTCTGCGTTTTTCAGCTTGCTCTGGGGTGCTAGAGGAATGCCTTCGTTTTGAGGCAGCACGTTCTCCTGTGGCCAGTTCCTTATGTTTCTCTTCATGTCCCGATGCTCTAGAGGAACGTTTTCGTTTTACTGATTCCATGCGCTTCTTGGGTTGCTTGGGTGTATCCAAGGGGTGCTTGGGTTTTGGCGATTCTCTGGGCTTCTTAGGTGCTTCAGAGGTACTAGCGGGATGCTTAACCTTTGGGGATGGTAATGCCACTCCCCCTCCTATTGCTGTAATAAGCTCCCCCCAGTTACTCTGCTACTGAGTGAGACTGTAGCTCACTATCAGGCGAATCAACCCATGGTGGCTAACCACTGCGTCTTCATGGTGTGCCTTTTTTAGACATCGAGAGGCATCATGCAGTAATGAATTTAACAATGCAGGGAGGTTCACAGAACATTTTCCTTTTAACACAGCTAGGAGCTTAAGGTGACGCGGTCTTACCACATCTTTTCTCCCCTCGCAGGTGATGTAGCTCTGCACTACCTTTGCTAGTTTTCCCCAAGGTTCTCCTAGCGTTGTCAGCAGCACTCCTTTTCCCTTCACTGTCAAATTTTGTCCTTCGTCTTGGAAAATTTCTATGGTCTTTCGCAGTCTTTCTTTCTTTCTCGTCCATATTGGTCCTGAGGCTGGTAGTCCTGTTACTTCCGCGATTATTTCCTCCGTGACCATTATCTGCTTCCCACCTACTACGGAGTGTTCTTCCTGCAAATTCTACAGGAATTCCATGGCCACAGTTTCATTTGATTCACGCAGGCGGCTAAAATAAGTTAGCCACCCTGCCCTTTCTAGGATCGCCCGAGCGGCTTCGGAGACTTCTAGCTTACTGGGCTCGCTTCTAATAGCCTTGCCTCCCATGGTTCTGTTTCGAGATCTAGATGGAACAGCAATTACCAGTCACAAAGAACGTAATCGCGGCAAAAACACAGAGCATGCATGAAAATAGTTTGTAAATAAGAACTCTTTGCAAAAATAGCATTATCATGTCGTTAACCCATATCGTACCTTCGTACCATATCATTTCCGAATGATGAGCTAACACGTGGCCGGCGGAGTAATGAGGTCGCCCCCCCCCACGTAATATGATAGGTTGTCCCAACCGTCAAAATAGAGGAAGGGCCGCCATCTCATCACCAAGTCATAAAGGAGCAGCATATGGAGGTTTGCCATGTTTCAGATTAGACAAAGAAATACCGATATCGAGGCAAAGGGTAGATCGCGTTTTGTATAAGCCTGCGTGATGTGATGCAAGACAGGAGGATAGGACATCTGGCGCTCATATAAAGCCTGTGGTAGTCATAGTCGATACCTTTGCCATGATTGGCCGTGATAGGTATTCATGCGACGTATCCATCACAGTGTAAGATATAATTATTACGAGGATGGAAAGAAGTATTCAATATGATCCTAATTGGTGTAAATATTATGACTCCGATACCATTAACAGAGCTCTGCTGCCGACAGGTGTTCATAACCTTGGCAGAGTTGTTTATTTCACCCTGGAACCATTATCCTTTGTGTATTTTTGAAGAGAAATTCTTGTCAAAATGCAGGCCATCATGCTGGCTTGGTAACCAGATAACCATGATGCAATTCACCAGAGAGGCGCGAAACGTGGGCAGGCTGGCTTTTAATGAGACCCCCTGTTCCAAGGTTGGTTTATGTAGCGAACCTGTTGGACCATATCCTTGGTGTGGTGGCCATTAATGGGAATGCCACTTCGCTTCCAATCTTATGATCATAGTAGGCTGGTTCTTTAATGAAACCCCCTATCCTGCATTTGACAGATAATTTTTCTTTTTATTTTGCTTTTGCTCTTTTTTCCTTTGAAACAGACTTTTGCTCTTGTGTAACACATAAGGGTGGTTCATCCCTCCTTAAGAGTGGGAATGGCGGAAGAAGTCTTGTCATCACAGTAGGAGAATATAAATCTTCTATTCTTATTTCCAAGTAATAATAGAGAAAATTGTAGGGACTCAACATGATAAAGATTTCCAACGAGGCAGAGAAGGTGAGACTATGACAGTCAGAATGATGAGTGTGTGGATCCTTCCTTTGTTGTTGCATCAATACTAGGGCCATTAAAGATAGTGATTTATGATATGCTGATCTCGGTATATCCTGGCTTTTATATTCATTGCATAAGTATATAGCTGCTCTTTATGACCTTGGAAAGAGAATGGACAACACATCCTTCATATGAACGGATGAATCAGCAAAAGCACACAAGTGTTGTTCCTTTTTGAAAAGGAACAGCAAAAATCAAAAGTGTTGTTCCTTTTGAAAAGGAACAACAAAACACACAAGTGTTGTTCCTTTTGAAAAGGAATGGAAAAAATCAAAAAGTGTTGTTCCTTTTGAAAAGGAACAACAAAACACACAAGTGCTGTTCCTTTTGAAAAGGAACAGCAAAAATCAAAAAGTGTTGTTCCTTTTGAAAAGGAACAGCAAAACACACAAGTACTATTCCTTTTGAAAAGGAACGGAAAAAATCAAAAAGTGTTGTTCCTTTTGAAAAGGAACAACAAAACACACAAGTGCCGTTCCTTTTGAAAAGGAACGGAAAAAATCAAAAAGTTTTGTTCCTTTTGAAAAGGAACAGCAAAACACACAAGTGTTGTTCCTTTTGAAAAGGAAAAGCAAAGAAAACCATATATACAAAATTTACAATTTTATATACAAAATGTGGTAAAAGATGAATTTCTTACTGATCTAAAGGTGAGGAAGTTTTTGCTTCCTCGCCCATAATCGTAATATTAGTGTCTTGGCGTAGCTGCTGACAAAAAGATTCCTGAGTGAGCAGTTTGCGATACAGACGAACTCGGTGGTCGTTTACCTTGAATGTATATCCAGACCCATCAATTGTGATCAGAGTAAGGGTCCCATTGTCATGGACTTTTTGAATCTCGTATGGTCCCAACCAACGAGTCTGAAGCTTCCCCTGGAAATCCTGAAATCTAGAATCATATAACAGAGCCCAGTCTCCTTCATGAAATATCTTGTCCTTGATGAGCGCATCATGCCACATGGCTCACTGCTGTTGAATGAGTGTTGTATTTTGTAATGCAGAGAGCCTTGTTTCATCTAATTCATTAATTTGCTGTAATCGATTTTTCTGTGCTTCACTTAA